>JAEAOA010002353.1:5225201-5517701 GCA_016746295.1 Potamilus streckersoni | reverse complement strand
GCATGGAACTTTACACACATATTTATTTTTCCTGCATAAATAACAATTCCGATAAAAAAAATATGTTGTGAAACAAGAGCTTAAATTATCCCCAGCAAAACAATATATAATTATCTTGCCAACCGTTGAACAAATTTTAATTGTAAAATTTTTATTTAAAAAAAAAATTAATCATATGGACGTGATTGACCAGCATTTGTTTGACCATAATATAGGCATTAGTTAATTACGTGTGCTCTATTGACATGTATTAGAAAATGCCTAATAAGTTAAGTTTTTATTTTATTGCAAATCCTCCCCCTTGGGAATGCAGCCGGGACAAATTAATTTAATCCTTTCCATTCTTTATTCCGTCCCGATAATTTAGTAAGCATTAGTGCACAAATACCACGCAATGTAGACCAATTAAATATAGTTAGGATATTGCGATCGTTTAATTAGATTTTTATGCCATTACAGCTGAGACAAAAATTTATTTTGTAAAACCAATTCAAAACAATTATAAAAAAAAACATCAACAAGAGAGACACCACCACCACCACACCCCAAAAAAATTGTCAGCACGATTTGGTAAATATCAGTTGAGGAAGACAAATCAAAAGTTAAGCAGCAAAATTTAGGCCCTGACAGCAATTTATAAATAGTTTTGATCCTTTTTTTTGGAGGGGTGGTGGTATTTTTTGGAATTTGACATTTACGGGGATATAAACATTATTAGGGAAAAAAACTCTCAACGGAAAGATAATTAAATCTAGTGGGAAAAAAAACCTCAACGGAAAGATAATTACATCTGGTGGGGAAAAAAAACCTCAACGGAAAGATAATTAAATCTGGTTGGGAAAAAAATAACCTCAAGGGAAAGATAATTACATCTGGTGGGAAAAAATAACCTCAACGGAAAGATAATTAAATCTGGTGGGATATTTGTGTTCATGTGTAGATGACCTGCTTACAGTTCCAGACCATTAGAGTTTGGTTTATACACAACTTATTCCAAATTGCCAAATACTCATATAATTCAGTTGTTGTTATTGGGCTTAACGCCATTTTTCAGCACACGATAGGCTATTCATAGCGGCCAGTATTAATGGTGGAGGAAGAAACCGGAAAATCACCGGAAAGAACCACCGACCCACGAGAAGCTACTGGCAAGCTTTCTCACATATCCACATTCGCCGAATCCTAGATTCGAACACACGCAGACAGAGGTGAGATGGCAGTGATCCGTAACGGACAGGGCTTTAGACCACTCGGCCACTCGGGGCCCCACATCATATGCTTCAGTTTCCTCCATATGTTGGATGTATATACAGTTATGCCCGCCACTTATTGTTATGTTTTTAAACATACTTTTGTATAATTTGTCACAATATTACTCACGTCTTCCTCATTTTTTCCACATACCCCAATAAATAACAGCAAGCACTTTGGGAGAAATACCACACGTGTTACTCAAAAAATATAACAGCACAATGACAACGGGTTGCAGGATGCAATTCAAGATTAATCTGTCATGACTGTAGAACCGAGCAAGACGTTGCACCAATTTACCACACATAAATTACAAAGTTACTAGTATAAGAATTGGTAATTCAGTTTCTGGCTGTTCCTATGGTAGTTTTATTCGAAGTATATGATAACACATAAAAAATTTAATGTTCAATTTTAAATGTTTTAAAATGTACATGCTTTAGTATGTCCGCATAATTCAACGCGAGTAAAATTTAAAATATTTTGATTTGTCTATTTCATATGTCTCAGTTTTATTGGCAGCCACTATGTATCAAATAGACAAGAATTATTCCTGTTGCATATCAATATAGTTATACTGGCATGTGTTCGAAATTATCTTGATCGCATTTTAAAAAAAAAAAAATAAGATGGCATCCATGTATAATGAAATCCTCGTGGTGTACCATCGATGACAGGATACAAAAGTCCAATTATTTCAAGACTTGCATCATTATTTTGCCGTTCCTTCAAGGCATAATTAATTCGGCATCATCAAGAGTGAATCAGAGTATCCAAGAAAAATTCTATTGTTATGTTGACACCATATGACTCCGTCCCGGCAAATAGCTGGTAAAGAATTTAAAGTGTCACTTTCTTTTAAAAGAAAGATTATATCGTGTTTACGGTTTATTTAATGAGGCTATTTAGTAGTTAATTGTGTTCAGTGGGCGATATTTACAATACATATATGAACGTTTGAATTTTGTATATTGTTTGTACGGAAATGAAGAAGAAGGTGTCCCTGGAACATGTCGGACATTGTACAAACCTCTTCCTTCAAACAAAAATGGGCTTACTAGATTTGTTAGGTTGATTACATCATTATTCACCATGCTTACACATACTTTAGTACAAGCTAATAAAAAGTAAGTGGTTTTTTCCCAATAGGGATCACCATGGGGAGATACATGGAAAAGACAGCGTCGGTCTGCTTTAGTGTGTGTGTATGTCTGTGTGTGTGTGTGCACAGTATTTCGATCGTAAGCCTACTATGCGATAATTTTTATTTTGCATATTTTCATGACGAAAATTTGATTGAAAAAGACAGATATGACGATGTCTAGTGAAAACGATTCTACGTGTGTCTCTTGATGCTATTATTCTTTTTACTATAATCTAGACACATACACATAAAATTCCCCTATACAAATGTTGTAAATTTTAAAATAATTACATTTGTGTTTATCACGGACATACCATGATATTTTTTTCTGACAGACATATGATTTTACCAATAAAAAACAATGACATGAAAACCAAAACTGTATTGTTTCTACTCATTTTTGTAACAGTTTGTTTGCCAACTAATAAAAATCATACACAAAGTGGAAAGCAATTGATCAGATAACACATTTGAATTACATACTACAAATAATATATATATATATATATATATATATATATATATATATATATATATATATATATATATATATATATATATATATTACTTCTTTGTAAGCACAAATAGAAAAAAGAACGTAAGAGATCTCGAAACTTTTTAATTTTTAAACTTTCTTATCATTGTTTAAAATATAACTTTCCTCCTCATTGAAACACAGAATTATTGATATCGATCAGAAGCTTTGAATTGAAAATAGTATCAACTGTAACATTCATGTTGTACAGATTACTTAATTTACTTTTTTACACTTTTTTAAGTTCAACTCTTCTTGTTCAAGTTAAAAGTCATGACATCAAAACAGCTACGTAGGAGATTAAGAAGACAAAATCATGACTGAAACAATATAGAGGCTATGGGTTGTTGTGAAATAAAGGAGTCCAGTTGATCTCTTCAGTGAGTCGGTGTAAAACGAGAGTCAATTCTACTTCTTGGGGAGTATCGTATGTCGTCACTTAAAAGAAAACAATTGTAGCAAATGTGATAGGTGCTCGGCATCCAGGCGTAGAGATACAGATTACTTCGTGGGAGAGCTCGTTGAAAAGGAGACGCCTCTTTCTCTTAAAATCTTCACTTTTAAACTATAGAACTTGAAATTTAAAGTAGATTGTTCTTTGCACGCGGGGAGAAGACTAGGTTCAAGCAGATTAAAAACGAGTTTACATTTAAAATTTATCTGGCGACGGTGTGCTTGTTGAACATATAGATGACAAGTAAATCAAACTAGATAGGACAAAAAAAGTGACTTTATAACTTATATAATTTTGCCACTTAGAAAGTCAGTTTTAAGTTGTTTTAGATTCTAAATTATGGTAAAGGCTTCGGACATGACTACTGACGATCAGCATGCGAGCAGTGATAGGGGTTCTCCCATACACAACATGACCTTACCAGCCCCCATCTTCCTGCACACGGCCCAAGACCGATATCCCAGAACACCTAAATGTGCACGGTGCAGGAATCATGGAGTTGTGTCAGCCCTTAAAGGACACAAGCGATACTGCCGGTGGAAGGACTGCATTTGCGCAAAGTGCACCCTGATAGCCGAGCGACAGAGGGTCATGGCTGCACAGGTGGCGCTACGACGGCAACAGGCGCAGGAAGAGTCTGAAGCTCGAGAGCTTGGACTTCTCTATGGACATAGTGGCCTGATCCAGATTAATGCAGCTGCTGCAACAGCAGCAGCCGCTTCAGAGAATATACGCACATATCAGGACCGTATCTCTGTCAAGCATGGGCTCAGTGACGATGAACAGGAACAAGCACGTAAGTTTTTTTTTCTTCTTCACAATACATTATATATATATATATATATATATATATATATATATATATATATATATATATATATATATATATATATATATATATATATATATATATATATAATACAAATCATATGGCGAATAACAACCCTTTCATGCGCACTGGATCTTGCAAGGGATCACGTGTGTCAGGGATTGATTAAGATAGATGCCAAAAAAAACTGACAACGAACAGTTCGAAACTAGTAACTAACTAGCCTGAGCGCATTCGGCTATTATTGACTCTTTTTCAAAGGCAAATACAAAACATATAGAAAACAAACAAATAAACACAAAAACGCTATGTTTGTAAAACTCTACATGGCTGTCTCCACATGAGTTAAACCTATAGATACATTGTCTCAACCAGCCTGTATAGACTTGTTGCAAATACAGGCTAGTTAGTTACTAGTTTCGCACTGTTCGTCATATATATATATATATATATATATATATATATATATATATATATATATATATATATATATATATATATATATAAAATTTAGAATTTTAGGTACTCGTAGTCGTAAGTTAATCATTAACTGACTTCCATTACAAGCAACCAACACTGTCGAAATTAACTAACCTTTTGCAATAATGTGAAGTTCTTAAATTATTTCATTTAGGTTTCCTACTAGATAACGTTTTCTCCTAGATACTCTTAAGTGTAATTCTGAAAAAGATAAAAATTAAAATATATCAGAGCATCCTAATATGTTATATTTTCTCAGTAAATGAAAATTTAAACCAGGCCTTTACTGTAGTCATAAGTTATTTAAGTGAATTTTAAACATAAAGAAATATTGTATATGTTTCAATTTGCATGTTATTGTGCTAGTATTACTACGGTATAGGGAATACGATTTCGAAGAATGCATTCAAAGATATTTAGCAAAGCTTTTTAATTTAACTAACAAGACACAATAACTGTACCATTCCTGGCAAGAATCACGGTTCAACAATATTTACATAGAATCGACCCATCAACAAATCAAGTTTATAAATAATTGAAATAATAATGTCCTCTTGCAGCTTTGAAAAGATTCAGACCAGACGAAGAAATGAGTATATCTAAACGGTCCGAGTTCCGTACACTATCTCTGTGCAAGGTTTCTCCTCAGATTGACAGCCGTTCCATGTCTCCCTCCCAATCCAGTAACTCTCGGGATTCACCCTTTTCTGACGACTCCATCTCCAGCTCTCCCGACTACAGGCCCACAGCCCCGCACTTCGAGGAACCGACCCACGACAGACGACGAGATCCCCTAGATATGTTGAGCAGGGTATTTCCACACATGAAGACACACGTTCTGCAATTGATTCTTCAAGGATGTAGCGGAAATGTGGTACTTGCCATTGAGCACGTGCTGAATAACCAAGCTGACTCTGAGAATAATAGCTATTTGCCACCTTCACGTGTACAGCTTCTTCATACATCATACGTTAGTCCATCTGTAGATACAGTATCATTAAAGTCAGCCTTTTCACCAATTTCTCCAATCTCAGCAATGCAGTCACTGGGTTCTTTACGCTATCCGTGGACTGAACTAGGGACCGCGGGATTTGCTTTCTCTTTTCCACACTCAAGTATGATGCCAGGATTGCCTGTTGTCCCAGGTTATAGGGGGTATACAGGGATAAATTCTGGGAGTCCAAAGACCTGTCACTACCCTGCATGCCCGTGCTCTTCTGAAAAGCCCTTTACCGCATCAGCTTCGAGCTTGGAGGATTGCTCAAGTACCTGCATTAAAACATGACGATCCGTTGGGTCTACAGACGTGACTAAACACTTAAGCTCAAATGAGTTTCTTTGCCATCAAATCGTAACTCAACATGCCTACAGTGCTATACATTATTTTTCATCATGTTGAAAATCAGACCGTATGCCAAAGTACATATTATATTTATACGGCAGATAAGAAGTCAGTGTTCAATCAAGAAAATAGGATGAGCTGTAACCAATGTTATAAAATGTACGTCAAGGCGTTCAAATGACAAAAGAGACCTCATGTGCGAGATGAAATCGAGCACTGAAACAGTAAGGTCCATATTTTTTCCAGATAATGAGTATCGTAAATAGTTACATATCCTTCCGTTCAATTCACTGTGCATAGAAATGTCACCAGCCGGCAGCATGTCTAAAACTGGAATATTTTACCAAGATGTACACATTTTGCAACTGTTTGAAAGCACTGATTGGACAGGGTCTGAACATTTACGTTTGATTTCAAGTGTAAGATGGCATGTTGCAACCTGCCACGATCCGTTGAAATTCGACGAAAAGTCATTGCTTTGATAATGTATGTCGAAACATTTGTCGTATATTCTGACACTGTGATTATTTGGCGTCATATACATTTAAGAATTTGTATTAAAGCTGTGTATTGATTTTGAATGTTTTGCAGAAAATACAAAGTAAAAGCCAAAAGATCACGTGTTTCTGATAGATGCCTTTTATGATACTATTGAAATTAAATTGAATATCATTGTACATTTAATTACATATGTGAGCGAATTGTAATATTTAGTTAACTGAGGTTTTGTAATTTTGTAATTTTTATAAAAAAAAAATTTATAAGGGTCATCAGATTATTGACAATCCAAAAGGCAGTGAAATATTGCAAATTCTTTTGAAGAAAAAATGACTTCTCAATAAAATCCATTTAAAATTTGTCCGAAATTGAATTAAGCTAGTGAAGTGAAACAGACACAGAGTAACAAGAACACCGTCTATGGAAGAAGAGCTCGAGTTATGTAATGATCATGGGTGATTCTAAATACGAAATCTTGTGGGTCATTATTGCTCATACAGCTCTTCTATATACGTAGCCCTATTATTATTATTATTATTATTATTATTATTATTATTATTATTATTATTATTATTATTATTATTATGAATTTTATTATTATTATTATTAATATTATTATTATTAATTTTATTATTATTATTATTATTATTATTATTATTATTATTATTATTATTATTATTATTATTATTAGTTTGATGTTCAAAAAGCAAAGTTAATTTCTTGCAGTAATAACCTTTGGTATAAGATGAATTATAACGACTGGTGCAATACGTTATTTTGAATATTTGCAATAAATATCTGCACTTATATTTGCTCAACTATTGTTCTTTTTACAGTAAAGTTCGCTGCAGGTACATTGGTTGATGGTAAACGTTTGCATTTATGCACTAGTTCAATATTGGACGTTGATTTAAACTAAATGATTTTGATAGTGTGTTTTAAATAACAGAGCTTAAAGTCTTCTATAAATTGGTGGAAATTATTGAAAAGCACAATGCTAACTAATCATTAGTTTGTATTAAATAATTTCATTCATTATTTTTTGCTTTTAAGTCATTCTACATGTTCACACGAGTTAACCCACGTTTAATTCCGCGTGTAGTAAAATTATGGGTCATTGAAAGATGAAATTATAATTGTTCTGTAAAAAAGAAGAATTTTCTTCGTCATTCTCATCTTCTTCGTATGATCATCCTCGTCATCTTCTTCTAAAGTGTTTCTTTGTCTTCCGTCGAAAACCATTACTGCTACAAATAGATACACCTCCATCGCGATTAAAAAAACACCACCAACAACAATAACTACAACACACTGGGTAGGATATGATGAGTATGGTACTTTAAGGGACGATTTCATTGTAAGGAGAAATTAAGGAAGAACTAGGCTGAAATTTTTAAGAAATCTTTTAACCCGTGAAACCAAACGAAATATGAAAGCGATAATTACGTGAACAAGTGAATTATGTAAAAAGATCATGATTTGCATAAATAACTTGCTTTATACAATTCGTTGTCTTTTACAGATGCAAAGGGAGGTTTCTTCAAAATTGCAATCAGATTCCACTCTTTTTATCTTCGCAGTAAACTTATTCTTTGCGATATGATATTCAAGCTACCATATGCGATGTGTAGTTCTATACAGTTGACACAACCCAAAATTATTTATACGCCATGCAGCTTTTGTCAAGTGCGACAAAGAGACGACTTATAATCGAGTATCGGGATAGTCATCTGTCGGGTAATGGGACCGCACAAAGGGGCTGAACTGTGCAGAATGTACTAGATGACATTACGACGAAAGGTATCCATATATGAAAGCTAAACTATTACCATCCTGAAAGCATTTATTATTTCAAGCTCAATTGACCATTTTCAGATGGTTTGTAAATCTTAGATGTTGAATTTCAACTTTATAGATTATATATTTACACGACTTCACCTTTCCCTCTTTCGTATCTGGTTAATTAGCACTTCAAAGCTCCGCTTTTGTCAAGTTTCAAATTGCGAGTAACCTTGGTCATAAGATTATATCTTGCTTTCAAAAACAAAACGAAACAAAGCATCTCTTTTTGACAAGGAGTAAAATACTGTAAAAGACGAGGTTAAACGGTTTCTACTTTGACTGTATGAGCGTGCCAGTGAATAAAAGGGGTGTGAAATTGACTGGATTCATCGCCTCTCGATACCTTCACTTCATTTCACGGGTGGAATACTATTGTTAGAAGGCGACGGGAATCCTGCAGTATGGAACTTCTGACCAGAGCATCAGACGGCATCCTACCAGTGTCTTCCTTTCTAAATCAAGGATTTATATTCTGGGACGTAGATCGTTATCTTTCTGAGACACGCTCTAAAACTGGCACCAATGTAATGATTCTAAACGTCGTAACCCACTGTTTTGAAGGTGCAACTTACCTCATTTACATGCTGTTCCCACTGACCTTTATATATTTTGAAACTGAAGGATTCTAAAAAAAAATGTTTAATGCACACATTTAAAAAATTGTAATACAGTGACCGAATAAAAATAGCTGTACATTCGTATTAAAGTCAGCCATTTTTGCAATATCTTTTGTCTTCCTTGTCATGTTTTCTCTTTGATCTATCAGTTCACTTTTTTGTAAGATCAGCGTTTATAGTGCACGTACTCGGAAGATCATCTTTTCTGATGCGACTTTAATAACTTATTCTTCCAAAGGATAAGTGTTAAAGAAAAAAAAAACAAAACAACAAAAGCACTCGCGATGTTTCAACAATCAATTATATACAAACACTTTTAATTTCTAAACTCATACTTATTGACTTCGTACTGCAAAATGATTAGACTGATCCTCTGTCATACTATTTTCAAATGTAATGACATCTAAGAATTTTTTTGTAAATATTGACCTTTCTACCTTTTATATGACAAAAATGGCGAGAGGCACTAGAGTTTCCACTCAGCATTGCCACCAAGTCTGCACCTCTGCTATAGGGAAATTTACTATCCTGTTTAGAATATTATTCATAAGCCAACCAGGTCTGTGAAAATAGTCACACACATGTGGCTCATTTACTTTGCTTTGTAGCGTAGTCCGAGTTTCCTCTGACCGTTGCCACCAATTTTTTTTTTTTTATATCCGGATTACATCCCAACATAAATGTCTAAATATCAAAAATGGGGTGGCAAGGGTAAGAGGAAACTGGGACTATTTGCAGTGATGATTTGATAATATCAGTGTAATATATGTCTAGACCAGTGGTTCCCAAAGTGGGCTGTACCGCCCCCTTGGTGATGGTGGAATAACAGAGGGTGGGGTGACTAATGCTGAATAATGCTTTTACGGGGCAATGGAAATTCTTGATTTGAAAATAAACGGAACTTGTAAAGTTTGCTTTTGTTTCAGGTACATAAACAAAATGGAAGTCTCGTTTTCAGCTGTCGTTTCAGTTATTTTTATGTTGAAATTCGGCGAAGGAAGGCGAAAAGTTAAACATAACCGTGTTTGGGCGTATTGCTAAGGACATAGAATTTCTATATTTTCATTGACTTTTGTGCGCTTTCCTAGAAAAATAAGGTAAAAACAAGAACAGTTTGGAAATCCAAGACAACGAAATCGTTGCTACTTTTGTTTTATTCAATAATGAGAAAGGAAAACGTTTATATAAATTTAATAATCGCAAGTACAGCCCTGTGAGATAAAATGATACTTTTGGAAATCTCTAATTATTTAAGGCCTTCCTTAAATCGGCTGTGATAGCTTCCATTTACGGGTAACCACTTTTATATCAGCATTTGTGTCATACCCAAATGAATTCACTTAAAAACATACATCTTTTGTAGATTTGATAAGAAAAGTCTATACTCCCACCTATTACTTTATCGACAAGTGGTGACACTTAACTTTTCGCCATACTTTGGTGTAGTGACTCTCACTTGAGGATAAATATTCACTAAAGATTAGTGCAAGAAAATACACACAAGTCTATAACATTTTAATTGAACGTTTATTCCATGGGCTATTAGCTATGTAGAAATATAAATTTTTCAAAACATTAAATATTCCAACATGTTGGCTGGTAGGTGCTACAAACCTAGATGAAGACAATTTTTTTTTGTATTATTTTTGTTTCCTAAATATGGCCATTTGCGTTGACATTTTCAAAGAAGCAAATAATTGAGGATTGTTTAAAGAGTAGATAAGGCCACTATTATTTTGTCTGGTATTCGACGTATCAATATTATGAAGAAACAAACATCATAGTATCCTCCAGTCTTCCTTTCGTGCATATGGGTCAATAGAAAGAAGTTTTAATCTTTCCAATGATATATAGCTGTTTGCTGAGTCTTTAAATTCATGGCCTGTTGCAAGCTCATAAATCCACAAAATCGGTATCCCAAGAATAAAACATTTCACACCAATGTGTGAATTACAAAATAGGATTGAAAATATACGCGTGAAATAAACTCTACAGACAAAAAAGAACATTTGTTGTGGAATATGAATGCTGATATTTGCTTATAGATATTAAGATCTCGTGTAAAAACATTTCACCGCCTGATTATTTCTCTGAATAAATGGCACTCCTTAAAATGTTCGGTCATACAGAGACTAGTGGAAGTGTCTTTTTAGTTCTTTCTATGCTTCTTTCTTATGGGTTTTTGAAAAGATGTTACAATTACGGAATTGTGTGTACGAAAATATTTTTTTTTATTGTATATGAACGATATCATAAACTGGTTCGGTTGCCGTGTGCAGCATTACCCGTGATCTATAGTTTTAGCCTTGGCGAGTTCACAATATGTTCTCCCGATTATGCACGCACAAAGCACTGGCAGCGAGGAGTCCGTTTAGTTCAAGTTCTTTGGCGGTGAATTTGAGAACGACAATATCATGTATGGGGCTATTTTCTATATCAGCACAATCCAAACGGGTCTCACTCGTTAGCTTGGTGTGAGGGTCAAAGGTTCTGGACCAACTGGTCTGCGGGAGTTGCGGTGTGGTTAAGAG
Organism: Potamilus streckersoni; assembly: GCA_016746295.1. Lineage (NCBI taxonomy): Eukaryota > Metazoa > Mollusca > Bivalvia > Unionida > Unionidae > Potamilus > Potamilus streckersoni. The sequence continues at coordinate 5,506,178 of JAEAOA010002353.1, read as the reverse complement.
CAGGCTACATGACGTAATTCCTTAGCCATTTGCCAGGAGGTATGGATTGGGAATATGCGTCACCATCGCTTGGATGACACGCTGCAATGTACAATTCTAATGCACAGCCATAATTGTTGATGAACAATACATTAATCATAGTTGTTGATAAGTTGATACATTGCCTATATCTGTTGATAAATGCATACATTGCCGATATTTTTAAGAAATTAATTTGTAGGACTCTATGGTCTTAAACTAAGTAACAAAAGAGAGCGAAAGCGATCAAGATTTTTAAAATTAAACAAATAATGTATTTGCCTAGAATACAAAGTTAAAATTTAAAAGAACTTACAGTCTTGTAGTGACCTGTGATGTTAAGATGTGCCAACAGTTGTTTGATGAATCATATAAACATAATCCAAGATGTTCTTGTCCGAATTCACTATATTTCCAAATTAATGTGCCAGTAAACTCGGTATTATAAACACGCACTTTGTATTCCAGTAAATAATTATTTGAATTACTAATTCCACTTAAATTATACAAAAATAAGGATGATTCTGACTCAGATGTTAAATACAAGGATTAATAATTTCTCAAGTAAAGAAGATTATGAAAAAAGTTAAGACGCAACAGTAAAACCAGGATGAGGGTCAAAAGTTCATTTCTAGAAAATTCTAAGACGATAACAAGACAAAATATGTTACTAAAATTATAATAAAGAATATGGGAAACATCAGGTACAATAGATTATTAATCGGGAAATTGCAATATCCTAAACCCAGACCTAAATAAACATGTTTAGCTTTATTGATAATTATTCTAATATTTAACCAACTCTCCTAGAAAGATATAACATATGTATTATTTGTGCACAAAATGAAAACAACATCAATTTCAATAGTCACACAGTGACTTGATTTTGCACAATATCAAGTCCAAAATACAATAATTCATAACTTATTGTAATGGAGAATAACTAATAAATACAAATTAAATATACATAATACCTCCACTCATAAAAAGAAAGAATTATATACGAATTAAAGTTTTCTTTAACTGTTAGTTAATTATAATGTGATTAAAAATTACATAAGATGAAGACTTATGAATGACACGAAATATACTTGAAGCATAATGATGCTTCTATATACATGAAAGTGCATCTGTAATTAGATTTTATTTTCCTTTGATGTACCTGATGTAAATGTCGTATTCTTGCAACATGAAACTCAACCGTAATAATCTCTAATTTGCACTTTTCACCTTGCTGATGAAAGTACGGGTTTATGATAACTAAAAAGCCACTATCAAAACCAAACATTCTTTCTCGATTGTCGAATAATTTCTCAAGTTCTTATTTAATTTATTTGAGAAAAATAGCACATTGGAATATCTACGCCATTTTTGTCTTCTTGGATCAATACTGCATTAACCCAACATCATTTGCATCAGCAGACATTTTAGATCATTGACTGAAAATTGAAGCTGAAAGGACTGGAGCGTTTTTAAGTATGGCCTAAAATTAGCAAAATTCGGATGACATTTTTCAGGCCAATAAAATTTGGTTTTCTTACTTAACAAATTGGTCAGGGGTTCAGCAATTATGGAAAAATTGAAGCAAAATTTCTCATATTATCCAGTCATACCCAAAAATCGCATCAGCTACTTTTTACAGATAAGGACATGGTAATCAGAAATAGACTTCGTCTTAACTTCGATATATCTTAGAAATGTACCACAAGCACTTAAAGACTTTTATTTATATTAATTACCAAATTTGCATCACTGAGCCTATCAAAGAATTTCCGAATGGTCTCCAAGTGATCGCTCCAGGTTGTTGTAGAAGATGACATCATCGATTATCTAGACCAGATGTAATCATGTTCATTAAACGTTGAAAAGTACAAGGCGAAACATTCATCTCAAATCTAGAGTTACAAATGCCGAACATTAACACTCCAGGAGTATTAATGAAGGAATTTTAGTCTCTTACTTTCTTTCGGACTTTATAAAGACCATAATACTCAACTTGAAGAGGACTTTGTAGTACGGGCAAGAGAGCCAGAACTATATTACCAGGCTGAAAACTCCTTTCTTTGGTATTACTGTCATACGTTAATTTCATGTTTGCAGTCTATCATTATTATACTAAATGGTTCGTGAAATGTAGGAATAGGTTGCAGATAAGCCTTACTTTTCTTCTGATTGGATTTTCCTGATATTTGATACATGTGACAAGATCCGCAATGTTTAATAACATCAGTTTTAATTTTCGGCTAATACAAACAATTCAAGATCTTTCGATAAGACTAATCTGCCCCTAAATAGCCAGTCAAAGGAGTTTCATGGGCTAGACTAAGAATTTCCAATTCTAAACGACTTAATACAAACAATTTGAAAGCTCACTGACCACTCATCATTGGCTGGTGCTTCAGGTGATCTCCATTTTATCATAAGGCCACAATTTTTATCAAAATAACATATAGGTACTTCTGTAACATCAGTTTCTATAATAGCCCCCTGAAACAAACATGACATCTCAGAATCCTATTCTAGTTAGAAAATGAGTGATTATTGTTTATCACACTGACTAGAATAATGAGAATGATTAGCAAAAAGAAGGTCATTGTGATCAATGCCTTTTCACTGATTCATAACAGGAGCATAAGCAACCTCATCATAAACCTGATCAATACATGTGGCAGCTAAAGGAGAAAATTTCTGGTCAACATCATTCTCCAGAACTTTCTTTGCCCTAGATAGAGTAACTGCACAAGCTGGGTATACATGAGGGAAGTTTGATGACAAATTTACATAATGGAAAGGAACATTAACAAAGCTTACACTTTCAAAAGAAGATTTTTCAAAAGCGTAGTACTCGATTAGAATAGACTACGAGAAGCTCATGAATACTTTAAAATTGTAAAAGACATAGGATAAGTAATATAGATCCTTTGGACATGAATGGATCTTGTTTGGCCCAACAAATACATTGTTTCCAATGCATGACAATAACTTTGACCTCTGAGAAAGAGGAGCATTTAGAACAACTAAATCTTTATTCTGTTGCTTATTTCGTTAATTTATAGTAATCAGAAATAACGTGCACTATTTTCTTGCAATACGTGCACGTATGAAGAGATATGGAATTTCGATCAGTCTTATCAGACGTTTGATTCTTATAAGTTGTTCCAGATTGAAAGTTTTAAGCACTGGATTGAGACTGAATTGGTTTTTTTTTACTAAGAAGCTGCTGAGAGGAAAACTTAATGACAAACGAAACTTTGTGAGTCAAGGAATAGTCATCAGCTGTACGAGTAACATTTTCCAATGTGTATACATGTTGTTCATTAAGGTAGGTTTGGATGTCGCTATGGATAGAGTGACAATAACGTGAGTTGTGTAATTTTTTTAAGAATTTTAAAAATATATTTATATGCACACCACCTGTGAAATAGTTATTCTTTTTTTTCTAGCAAACTCGACATGCGTTTGTCTATTTTCTTTATTGCAATTTCAAAATGCCTCAGATACCAACTCATAACCTTCAAGATACATTCCCTGACCAAACCATAATCAGTAATTGCTTCTACTGACAGTGGAGTATAAACTTCACGAGCTTTGCCAATAAATACACGCTGTAATAATAAAGTTCAATGCTCTCTTGGCCATTTTAAATTCTCGGCTATTGTTTCAAATGTGAACAATATTGATCTAGTATTTTTCTTTCAAAGGGAGATGGTACTAATCAATTACGTTTGGTGACATCAAGAACTGAACCTTCGTGATGTGAATGCCGTTTGGCTACTAGTTCCAAATCTTTTTATTTCAACTGCATCTCTCTTTATTCCTTTTGTATCAGAACCTTCGTTTTCTTTCTCCTTCTTTTTCTTCCTTTTGCATCTCCATTCGCATGTGCAAGCTTCTTTCTTCATTTTGCGTTGGTCCCTCTTTCTTCATTCTGAATTTGTCTCTTTCTTCTTTCTGCATTTGCATTTTCATTTTCATTTCTTTTTCTTCTCTTCGAAACTGTTTTTTTTTTATTTTGATTCCGTTGGATTTTTTGTTTCATTTCAGAGCCAAATATAATAGTGACTTACTAACTAATCTTATAGCATTTGCATAAAAATATCCAACAAATACTTAAGCAAAATCTTTTTAATTTCTTGTTTTAATAAAGACGATTTTATATTCAAAAGAGAATAACGGCTGGCAGGCTCCAGTAACTCATCTTTCCTTAAACACTCAAACCCGTCCTGGGTCGGATTGGAAACAAAACTCTCCACCATAGATCATATTGTGAATGATTTTGGTTTCACTATGAAAGTGACAAGACCATGGAGAAAGAAGTTAGTTTCTGGCTGCCAATTTTGTGAGCGACAAATTTTATGTCTATTGGAACATTTGCAAAATGTGTTTAGAATGCATATTGTTTTAATGATTATGGGAAGTAACGTTGACTCCTCTGTGTGTTGTGCATATAAAAAAAATTTGACTTTGTCCGGCAATTTCTTCATCAATGTTGGTGTGGGCTCACAATACACGAAGCGCTGCCCATCCGTGGCAACAGAGACAAGTCTTTGTGTGTTGCATAGTATATGTGAAAAATTTATGCCCTGTATTTCATGGATCTCAGTATAGTTATTAAGGCTATAACGTTACGTTCTTGTGTCCAGAAAAGCATCATATGGTTTTGGGCTAGGAATGCAACACTAAGTGAATGGCGAATGCAACACTTAGAGAAAGATGAATGCAACACTTAGTGAATGACTAATTCAACATTTAGTGAATGGATGCAACACTTGTTGAACGATGAATGAATCACGTAGTAAATGATGAATGCAACATTTAAGGAATGACGAATGCAATTAGAATTTGATTCTTTTAGGATTACCATGCTAATGAGAGAATTATCAATAGAGCAACCGACACAACTTTAACAAATCTCATACTGGATTCTCAGTGACGGTTGATGCTATGCCAAACATAGTTCATTTCAGGCGCTTCCAAGTGAGTCACATTTTACCGAACTCGCCAGGTATTTCTTAGATGAGAAATAAAACACAGGTGAATTGTAATATAAGTATTAAAACTGATACTCGTTATATATGTTTTGAACTCAGGAGTATGCACGATAACTTATTCAAGGTTTCATAAAAACAAACGTTGAAAAGTTATCTACTTTCAGATCAACAAAAACAAAAATGTCGAAGCTAACAAATGCAATTTCGTCATAAATTAGAGATGTGTTTATAGTTATTGATTGTACCAGGGTACACATATCTTATTTTTAATTAATTCATTTGGCAATATTGATGTCGTAAGAAAAAGAAGAAAACTAAAATACCAAACTAATTATTAGTTGCAGAGACTATAAATTAGTACTGAAAGTCCTAGCCATTTGTACACTGATAACCACTGTATCTTCTTTGCTGTGAGAATTACACACGCTCACAGATCGCTCGTTAGTTGTATTAAAATAGCTAATATGCAATAAAGCATCCACTACAAATTAACAGAAAAGAAAATGTATATGTGGGCAACATGTCTGTTTAAATTTATATTTTTTTAAGATAAACGACACTCAAAACGATTAACTAAAATTAGTCATCTTTAAGATACTTTTAAATGTTTCCAGAAGAGCGCCATGACAAGATAGTTTTTGAGTTATTAATTGGGGGAAACAAGGTTGTAATAAAACGGACAGAAATCGAATTGCTTCAGTTACATTTTTCTCTTCAACTGAAAGTGGTTACTCAAAGATTAACCGTAATTGTTATAGAGCCATTAGGTACATGTGTTAACTTATTAAGTTGATAAAACTATTGTTTGAATTGATCTGGGTACAACTACTTTATTTTTTTTATTAATGACTGCCGGGATTTAGATAAATTAAATAATAATTCAAATAAGCTACCCAAGCTAGCTTTGAGTGGTCGGCATCAGTTTAAATATTAATATGAATGATTATATATATATATATATATATATATATATATATATATATATATATATATATATATATATATATATATATATATATATATATATATATATATATATATATATATATATATATATATATATATAAAACTGCAACTCTATTACTAAAAGATTTTAACAGAGGATACTTTTTTTTTCTGGTCGTGTTAGATAGGATGGACAAAAAAACATAATGGCGTGTTATTCCAAATTATGTGCAAGTTTAAATTATATTATAAGTTTGCTGAAAATGAAGAAAATAAGCAAACTGTTGATGAGACTTACCTATTCATTTGATTATAGAGTGCCTACATGTCCGGAAGGTAGTATATTTCTGTTGTCAACCTCACCATGCACAGAAAATACTACTATATTCATAACGCTTTTTATGCAGCTCATGATTTTATGAGATGAATAAATCCAGTACTTGCCAGTTTACTTGTGAATAAATATACAATCTACACACATTTTGATTTCTGTTTTATCATACATTTGTTTTCCTTTCATAACTTACTTGTCTTTATTATTCTAAAATTAATAATCCACAGAACTCTATTAAGATCATTTTTGCAAAGTTCGTTGAGTTTCTCAATGTGCAAATTTGTTATCCTCTAGATGGTCACAAGTGTCATAAAACTTGTTATTACTGATCATATAAAGGTTTTCTGTGTCAATATGCATTAATAAGACAGGTTTCTTTATTAGAATGTCGCATTCTACCTTTGTGTATGCTTTTTAACTTCTGTAGTAAAATTTTGTACTTCAGACATGATTGCATTTCTGGCATTATAAATATATTTTCATCGGTATATAATTTTCTGTTCTTTTCCTGATGTACTAGGTCTACTTACCAATCACGATGCAATTAATAAATTCAAATTATTTGTTTCCTATTTTAAATCACACCCGATAATTAAATGAACATTGTTAAGGCCTTTGCTTTCCATGATACCAAGTTGGGTGCCATTATATGCGCTGCAATATATCTGCGGCGTTTGCCCACCCTAGAGGGTAACCACAACTCAGTCTATGGAATGTTGTCAAGTTGGACAGCGATAACAACAACTATGAATACTGTACTGACAATGAATGTTTGCTGCCCATTGTGTGTTGAATCTGATAGATGCGTATGTTTTTGTCGGCTTCCTTGTGTGAATCAATTCGACTTGTGTCCCCTCAGCCAGATAAACAGCTCTTTGCCCTCTATCTCGACAAAGGTAACATATTTGTACAGCAAATTGAACAATTCAGTTTTGGTTTCATTGACATTGTGAAGTATGTGCCAGTTACTGGTCATGCTTTAAAGTAGGAGCAACCGTCCTCCTGAGATCGTTGTTTCTTTCTTATCTCCTTGCTGCATTTACACTGACTGGGATGAGGGCATCCCATACTATATTCAGTTTGTCCACATGTTCTAGGTAATGAAATATATATGACAGGCATACAGTGCCTAACAAATTTTGAAATGTTTGTGAGGTTCTTGTGAAAGCATTTAAACAATCACAGCAATATCCAGTACCACTGCAGTCACTTGTGGGAATGCATCTAGAAATTGTGCTTGTGCTTAAATATATTCAAGAAGACCTGCTTTGATGTTATATCTAATATAATCCATCATGGGCAAAGGTGGGAGTCATGTCTGATTCTTGTTCCTGAAACAAAACCTCTTCGAGCCTACCTTATCGGTGTTCTGGTATGATATGTACAATCGGGAGAATAGAGAAACGTCATCCCTTAAATGTTGCAGCGCGGGCCACTTATTCAACTTTAGTGGGTCTTTAATTCGAATGTCTCCACACGTCCGTCTCTCTCTCTCTCTCTCTCTCTCTCTCTCTCTCTCTCTCTCTCTCTCTCTCTCTCTCTCTCTCTCTCTCTCTCTCTCTCTCTCTCTCTCTCTCTCTCTCTCTAAGAGATCACAACATCAAAGTCCATTATATCTTTGGACCCCAAAGTTAGAAGATGACTCTGCCCTCTTTAAAAGGGGTTCCCACGCCATCAAAGACAACCCGCATAGATGAGACTTTCTTGGCAAAGGTCTTTGGTTTGTGTACAACAAACCGTCCTGGGCAGAAATCTTGGTATACCGCTTGGTTTATCTCTTAGAGAGAGAAACTGTTTTTAGCTGGTGTACTCCAGGCTGAATATGAAAAGTACTAGCACAAATCATACTTTCTGATGTTTCCTTCCCGAATATATCTTTTCAACTGGAGTATGCATATCTCTTGTTTACGAATAAATGACCAGTTTTGAAAGTGGGCTTTTTTAGTTTACAGTTTTCACACATCCAGTGAAATACACAGGCTCTTCTCCATATGGCACTATTTATCTGTATCTTTTACGTGCGTGCTACTGAAGGATGAAAGGGCAGCTACTGTTTTTTTGGGAGGGGGCATTCCCTGTCATAGCAAAGGGTGTGAAACCTTAATTTAAAAAAAAAATCAACTGCTCAACATTGTAGCAGTAACAATGGTACACATGGCAGTAGCCCAACCACTGCATTCAAGCCAGCCTCCTATTACACTGAATGCAGCGATTCCAATATGAAGTCCCCCAAATACTGTCTTTTGTCTTTTACCTTGAGGAATAATGTGATCAGTTTGAGCAGTGATGATTGAGGCACACTGGTTCTGAACCAGGCAGTGCTTCAATCGTTTTATTCTTTGACTAACAACGGGAAATATTTAAATTACAAATTTTCAAATCAGTCGTTTCATTCTCAGTGGAAGGTGGGTTTTAACATCAGCTCAAGATTTACATTATTGGTCTTTATAACCTCATTGGAAATCGTAATGTTAAAAATGTCCATGAATTTAACATTATGGGTCTCGAAGCCTAAACGAAAAATATTACTTTGCGTCCATAATCGAAGGCATTAAAATCTCCTTTTGGATTTCTATAGCTTCATTGAAAAAAAGTAATGTTTCCCCAATACCTATTGATCAACACTCAAACTAGCCAATACGCCATTTTAGTGATCAATATCCACATTACTAATGAACGAGGGGAGTACGAACACACACACTGTACACTGTGGGGATTGTTATGGTGGGTGTGGGGTGCTCCCAATGTTTTATTTAAACTAGTCTAAAAGTCCCACCTAGGCTCTATTTTGTTGAAAGTAAAATTAAGTGGAAGATTGGTTTAAAGCTCTGAGCTCCCAGTTAGCAATGCCGACGGTTAGATGGTTAAATAATACAAAATAAATACTTCGAAATTCAATGAATAACAATTTGACAACTATTCAATAATCAAATGGCTCTAATTTCCAATTACACTCCTTCCGTTTGACCCTTTAATATGCCCATTGCATCACTTAATTAGCAGTGTGAGATTGATTTCTAACTGTCCTTGTATTTCTATTCATCTAGTGTATCATTTTTCTTTCCTATTTATCCCAATTCCTTCTCCTCTTCCTCCAAATTCTTTCTCTCACTCCTCTTCGATTTTCTTTAGACTCCTCCTCCTCAACTTTCTCTAGACTCCTTCTCCTCCTCATCCACTTTGTCTACCACAAGACCACAACTGTCTTTCTGTGAACTTCGACTGTCTCGGCTACAGCCTTAATTCCGTCACCAACTCTTGAGACTTGGGACCCAATGGAATCCCAATGTTCTGTGTCCCCGATAAAGCTTCCCGTTTAAGCTGTTTTTCCTTAGATTCTACCTCCAAGTTTTGCCGCCACATTACGAGTGGCTTTTCGGAGTAAACCATATGGATTAGCAAACCCTCTAGGCGAGTACTAAATTTTCTCTTACATGTCCGAAGTATCATTTGAATCGGAATTGTAATCACGCCCTCAATCTCAATTCCGATTGGACATCTCTGTAAACCGATTCAATTAATCTGAGTGGACATGGTCACTCTCGCTGTCTGTCAAGTGGGGAGAGATATCAATACGACTCGCTTACCCCGCAGGGTTCACTTTGATCTTTCGACTAAGCTTTAACACACATATGTAATAACTACAAGCCTTTGCCGAATCAAAATTCCTGGTCTCCGACGGGTCAGGTAACCTTGCTTAAGAGTTTAATACTCGCACGCGGAAATCTTAGACATCAAACACATGGCCGCGATAATATTCCCAAGACAGGTAGTTACAGCTTATGCATGACTTTATAACTGGGGTTTAGTAAACATGACACCCACAAACACACTTGTTGACTATCGCTGTCCTACAATTACAAATTAGGAAGGAAAAGAAGGAGGACGACATCACACGCATAGGGTAGGAAAGCGTGCACACGTTATACTTATACAAGTAAATATACTATCAAATTAGTATGCTAAGCTAGGGGTTTATGTTTTAGCTCTGAAAGACATACAAAGAAAGGTATAAAACCCGCAGACTGGCAATGGGTAACCCTAAAATTGAACTTCCCTTGCCGGGCTTTACAGCAGCGGTGCATCTGGTCCATCAGCTTACAGATACATAACCTAATTCTGCTGCCGATGCTCCTCAATTTTTTGTTCTCGTCATCTCTTTGCGTCTGCCTTTCTTGCACCCTTACCCAGTCTGACTGAGACGCAGGCATTTCCTTCTTTTTCTCTCTTTCTCCTGGGCCATCTCCTCCATTTCCTATGCCAAATTATCGTTTCCGTTTCTTCTCCGATCATTTTTCTTCCGTTCTTTCCTCATCCTGAGGGAATCATCCCCATCTCAATAGTTTTGGATGTGGTAATATTCGTTTATTGTGCCCATACTTTTGAGGTTGGTATCAATTTCTTCTGTGTTATTTGGTCGATGAAAGATGACAAAACTGGTGAATTCAGCGCGTTCTGAGCTCCGATATGAATGAAAACATTATTCCAAGTCGACACACGGATGTGAAATAAAAGATCATTTGTTTCCAAATTCGAATGCTTACAGAAAATGACACCCCAAAAATAGCTGACTCTATTTTTTTCAAAGCCAATATTTGAATAAGTCATCAACAAATGAATAGGATGCAATAAGGCTAGTCCGTTCCTCTTTTTATGTATAACTGACAATAATGTTAATGGTCACTAACCACCTATATCATACAAAGGTGTGTGTTTTATTTATATTTAATTTAATTGTTTGTTTCTTAGTTTTAATTTTTTTATTTCATGACATGTTATTGTAATGTAACATTGCATGCTGGGCTTGACCTTGTCCAAAACTTGAGTTCATCTTTGCTTGAGCTGTTTGATATTATTTTATTTCATTTATGAAAACAACTTAAAATATGTGTATGAGCTTATTATAAGGATTAGTATTCGGGTCAACAAGAAAGAGTAAATATATTGTTTTGGACCAGGGTTTTTAGAGATTCCTAAGTGAATTTTACAGGTTATTGTGTTATAAATAAACAAAGCTCCTTAAATCATGCACGAAGGTTATTTTCCATAAGGTAAAAGTTGTTTTTAGAAAATGCTAATTGTGACATGAGGTCAAGCAGAGAATAATATAATCTTGTGAATGTGAGGATTTTGCCAGTTGTGATTTAACTTTTAGCACCTTCAAGATTTATTATGTTGTGACCAGTTTGGGCTGAATTTTATTTTCTTCAAATTATTGAATTCAAGTGATCATTTTCTCTGGAAATAAAAACGTGCTGTGAATAAATTCTTGGATAAAAAAATTCACTGAAATTTATAATGAACTCAAATTTGGAATAATATTTATGTGATTCAACAAGAGACTGTTGACACATCAGCAGCCTGTAGGCTATAACAGAGACGTCATCGTCTTCAATTTTTTATATCCACTGGACTAGAACTGAGTGTTTTTCAGGACTTTTTTTATTGGACTTGTGTCTATAATTCTTGGATTATTTTAGGATTTAATTCGCAACAGCGTAAGTTCCTTTTTCTCATTTTTCACAATGTATTCATTGAAACAAATTATTTGTTACATTTTACAAAGTTTATTGTCTTCACTTTTTTTCTGTTACTTATTTTAACAGCATAAACTCGTTACAGTGATATTACAGTTATTAAAATCGCATTTGTTATATATGCACAACATAAAATTGTTTAGATTTAAAAATCTGCTTTTTTGAAATGAGTTTACTACGTAAATGTCTATCTGATATATCTTGCAAAATTGTTTTTATACTGCAAATATGGAGCAATGTGTTCCATATGGATGTGACCATAAGAGTGACGATGGGACAAAAAGGTTCTTTCTTTTACCGAAAGACCCTGTTTAACAGAAGAAAAAAAAGTGGATTGAAGCTGTGAGATCAGATAGGTTGGGAGATGGGAAAGTTGCACAGTTTATGCCGGATTATAGTCAATTTGGCTAAAAGAATATTCGGCCCAACTTGGGCCGAAATTAAGAGAATTCGTCCCAATTTGAAAGACAATTCGGCCTAAATCGAAACACAAAGCGGCCCAACTTAACGATAGTTTTAACAAGTTCTTTTTCTTCAGACAGCAAGAAGATACTATAAATAGGCATACTTGGTCACGCATATATATATATATATATATATATATATATATATATATATATATATATATATATATATATATATATAATGCTCATTCTAATTAGAATATTTACATACATTTATTTTTATGGTAAAGAAATATATGCATCTACACAAAAACATTCTCTTCTGGTCAAATTATCAAGAATAATTTATGAGACAATAATACTAAACAGATAATATTCTAAAGAATACGTATACATTTTTCTAAGAGTAGTGACACCGTACATGGTATATTAAAACACTGCTGCATATAATAGACACTCAATGACACATGAGAGAGAGAGAGAGAGAGAGAGAGAGAGAGAGAGAGAGAGAGAGAGAGAGAGAGAGAGAGAGAGAGAGAGAGAGAGAGAGAGAGAGAGAGAATAATGCTGAACATTTTGTCAGCATTAAGTTGCTGCAATATAAAGCTCTTACCAGTTTATTCTATTGTTTGTTGTTTTTTCAGGCTGATGTCTTAGTGTGTGCCCGTGTAAAATGAAAGCTTGTCATTACTAGTCAATATCGTCAATAATAATTGCTTCATTTTTCCACAGAAATAAGAAACGAACTAATTTTGTGCTGAATTTGTGCCCCCACCTATCCACTGTACGGTATAATAAAATAGATAAACAAAACACTCATTTGAAAATAAAATTTAAAAAAAAAATAGTCTTGTATTGTTATCATTTATTCCTTTTTATTACAGCATGCGAAATTTGTTTTAATATATATATATATATATATATATATATATATATATATATATATATATATATATATATATATATATATATATATATATATATATATATATATATATATATATATATATACGAACTCTGTATATGTAGCGGATGTAAGTTGGCGTATGCATCCTTACTGTAATGTGTTTCGCTTATGTCGATAACAGAGACCAGAACATTACCCGTTTGCTTGAAGGCACCTGCCAGTCTCGCATAAGTTAAAAAGTGCAAAATGACCAAGATTGTATTGTATCCAGGTTAACTGTACGACGGTGTCTAGCAAATAAAAATCATTTGAAAATATTTGAAAATACATTCACCATGAGTATAAATGATAATCTTTCAATAGCATGGATTATTAAAGCAAGTGATTCCTGTGTATATTATTTACCCTGCAGACCTCAACTATGATTAGATATGGCAAACAAATAGAAGCTGAATAAGCACAACTGGCAGCAAGCAATAAACTAATTGCTTAAACATACCGACAAAGGTTATTTTATTACAAAGCACGCCACTTGCGGAAACTGGCTTTGGATTCCTTTAAGTGTGCTGATTTAAAAAAAAAAAAAAAAACTCGGCCGGCATAAGGTAGCCAACGTGGTTCCTTTTGATTCTTTTAAGTGTTCCGATATTTTTTTTTTTTTTACAAACTCAGCCGACATTGGGAAGCCAGCATTAATTCCTTTTTACCTGTATTAACGGGAATTATGAAAATAAATTAAAACAATGGAACAGTTTTGAAAGCAAAACAATCTAGTGCGTCGTGCACACATATCGATATAAGGCTAAACAGTAAATTAGTTTTCAACAGTTTCATCTAAATGTTTCAGATCTATAGTTTATAGCGTTTAATATTTTGACAAGAAGCATGTTCTTCGTTTTGTGGGGATAACTGTACGTCATTTCCGGTTGGCTCCTCTATAGGTGGGAAGTCGTAGCTTAGGGGAAGTAACACCTCTGTATACTTCTATTTTGAGTAATTAAATTATTTCTTCTTTACTCTTTATATTTGCTTTTCTTCTTTTTGTACGAATATAACTACTTGTATTCATGTAATGCACATCTGATATAAAAAGAAAAATGTTGTAGTATGGCCGGTGATCTTTAAACACGAACGTATATACAAGGTTGACAACATTGTGCATTAAGACTAGACTTCCATTGATCTAAAACCGTGTCATTGTGCCATCGATGGACAATGCATTTTTTTTAGCTAAGTAAAATATATACCCATAATGTTCAAAAACCACATTTCTATTTTGAGATCATTTATAAAGAAATCACTTCAAACTAAGTTAGTAAATATTCTAATAGAAATCCATGACGGCTTTGATGAAGCAAATACATTCCATATTTTCTATACAAATCCGATTCTTAAAATCTCATAGTGTTTAACTGAGAGAATACATCACTCTTCTCATATAGACTATAACATCGTCTTCCAAAAGATGGAATCCATAGGATTCAATATATTCCACGTTGTGGTCATTTGGAAAGTAAACTGCTATCCAATGGGTTCCTTGGCCATAACTGTTGTCCGTGTTGATGACCTAATCTCGAACGGTTTTAGGTTTTTCGATGATGAAATTCATCTTTAGCACCTCGGGATTATAAGACGATGTGTCCGAACTGCGAGTCCGAAGGTTTCACACATAATGATAAGTAACGAGTTCACACTTGACGTTTTCTTTAAACATGATCTGTCAAGCACGTCAAGAACGGCAGGTCTCTGTACTCTGTTGCAAGAGAGCTTCGATGGGTTTCATCTTCAAAGAAGTCAGTGGATACAGGGAATGGTCAACTAAGTCTTTGACCACCCTTTTAAGATCTTCTTTTCTGGGATGATTGTTCCTCGTGACATAAAAATGTGGTTCTTTTTTTTTCTTTCGCATCTTCTTTTATACTTGAAGCTGCAATCTTTGACTGCTATAAAACATCATGTTCAACAATATCCATGACTTCATATTCCATGTCTTATTTTGAGAGTTTAGGATCACTTCTCTCAGACTTCTGACTCCAGAGCATTGTCAAATTCTGCATGCAAGATTGCGTTCATTGGTTCATTGTGCTCAGGAGGGCGAGGGTAATCTTACGTTCCGCTCGGAGTTGGCCTTATTTTATAGGTTAGAAAAGTCCTTTGTCGCTGCCTTGGAGTGAAATTAAATCCAACAAAGCATATTCTCCTGCAACACGATCTTGCGAAATGACATGGGTGCTATTGGTACCTAACTGTTACAAGATCTTCTGTGTTTTTTTTCTGGTCAAAGTTGAATACTCATCCTCAGGCCTTCTCGGGTGATTTCTGTATCGTTGAAATGTTGGAATTGGAAAGGATATTGATCAGTCATTTCGATGAGGGCAGAATATGATGCCTATAAATAAAACCTTTGGGAAGTTGACCTTGAAAGACATGTATTTGATCTTGGATCGGAGTCCAGCGGTAGTGGTGAAAGTTTTGACTTCCACTCGTCGTAGAGGATACCTGTCTAAAGATCTGGTCAGATCTTTATTAAATTCGTTTGCCACTTTAGGCAAGACTTCAACAGACACGTACCGTAGTTTGTGTCTGCCATGAAATGGAATACGATATAACTTCGAGCCAGTCTCAAGCGTATAGCCACACAAGTCAACAAATACTTGTCTTGCAACCAAATGTCAACGATCAACCATGTATAAAATACGTCCTTGTTTGATTTTGTTTTGGCGTTAGTTAAATCTAAAATTGTGAGGATTCCGTCAGCTCTGCGTTATTGAAGGTATCCAAAACGTCAAGTTTTCACACCACCAATGCATCCAGATGTGTTTTTCGACTTCTTTTCTGCACATAAAAAGATTCCCCAGGGAAGCCTGGTAAGGGTAAGTGTCCATACTACTGATTTCCAGAGTGCTATTTAAGTGATAAACACAATTCATTGAACAACGAATGCACGAAACTGTTGGCAGAAACCACCCTGCTATCGGAACCCGGACTGCTGTTCTCCGTTTTGAGAACTTTGTCTTACAGGTACAAAAAAACCCCCAAACAAACAAACTGTGATGTAGGTAGATGTAATCGGTTTGTCCTTCGATTTCAAACTCGATATAAGCTGAGATGGTCAAAGTCGACACTTGATTAGATTCAACCCACCGCAGTGTAACATGTCAATCAAATCGAGTTCTGTCTTGTAACTTGTAAGCGGATTGCCACTCATTTGTAACACCACACAACACGTATTTGAGGACGATTAAACGAAAGCGAGTCGTGTTTGATCAAACGGTTCGGTTTGGTCCATCGCTGAGCAGTTTAAAGGGATTGCGAAGATAAAGTGCCTTCAAACTTGTACAATTTATTCGTTAGTTAGTCAATCACTTTAATAATGGAGGATTCTGTCTTAACTCTAAAGTAGTCTGAAAAATTTTGATACAATTATCAAGAACAAAGACATTTTATACACGTTTAATTTGGTTGATGTATGGTAAACATATACTCACATTAAAAAAACCAACAACAAAATAAGATAAATAATTAATATTTCTTTTTTTATTCTAAATGCAAAATTATATTTACATTTTTTTCAAAAATAATGTTTCACCAGTCATACATCGTTGGCAGGGTCAAATGCCACCTCTTTCCAAATGCCGAGTTAAAAACTTTTTCAGTCATGGTGGGGGATAGAGAAGTCGTATTGTCACATTCGCAGCATTTGTAACAAAAATGAGTTTTTCGTGCACAGATAATATTTTACAGTAATGTTTTTCTATGCATGGGCCATTAATTGCCACAAATAATTTTACAACGAAATTCAAGAACTCCAGTCGCTAACACACACACACACACACACACACACACACACACACACACACACACACACACGTCGTCCATAATTAAAGGAATATTATCATCTTATGAAATAAATTCTTTGAAAACTACTTGATAATCCACTAAATCTTTAACAGAATTTGGTGTATCACTGATGACATAACTCTTGGCATAGCAAGTCTAACAACTTTTTTTCCTTCACTTGATCAAAATAGCAAATGTATCCGCAATTAGTTCTTCCAAACTGTCAATTCACGTGAAAATGCCGAATTCCTTGGAGGCCATAACAAACCCAATTACTGCTAATAGTCATTAAACTATATTTTTGTGAGTGCATTGTGTGTGTGTGTGTGTGTGTGTGTGTGTGTGTTTGTGATTCAGAATTAGTTTGTGACCGACATAACTGTTTTGTAAATAATAATATAATATTTTTTAAAAATTGTTTTGTCATGTAAACGAAAACACGCTGCTAGAATCATTATATTCGTAACAAAGTTACTAATGCATTCCTTACTGACCGAAATTGCCTAAGTACCAGCAAAGTGAAAAAAGTAATGCGGTAAATATCATCGAACAAACATAACAACAATATAAAAAAAACTACAACGACAACAACTACAAAAAAAAAAAAAATTATGCGGTCAACTAGCACACCGGTAATTCAGCGCACCTCTATTTATTACCATACAGCAAATCTTTTTTTTTTCATTCAGTGTGACTTACATATGGTAACTGGTTACATAAAGAATAAAACTTACTATTTATATATTTGCATAGTTTATATTTATATATTTATGTTATATATTTATATTGCAATATATTTCTTTACGGAGCCATGTTTCCTTCCAAATATAAATTTGTAAGTAGGCAGAGATACTCGAATGGTCTTCTGATTGTATATTTGTAAAGTTACGCGCTTGTGATTTGTACATAAAGTATGGGAAACCAGGCCGCATTACAATCACTATACTATCGTAGTTTCCCCTCTAATGTCACGTGACGGAATGAGACTTTCGGGTTGTCATTACCATGCCGATAAAGCGAAAGGGAAATAATTAAAACAAAAGGTTATGTCGCATATAATGTTTAAGGCATGATAATTTTATGGATTTAGCATGAATTCTTTATCATAATGCATATGTAAACATAAGTTATAATTTAATAGGGATCTAACAGTTAAACGGAACAATGCAGGAATCTATCACATATGTATTATTTGATTGAAACAATAGTGTCATAGACTTGGCATCAACTAGCTACGATGTCGTAGCCCTAACTTGGTTTATTGTGGCTGAGGTTGATGAGCTATGACTAAGGGTACTAATATTAGTTCCAGGCATTATCTTGCATGTTAAGAACTTAAAAGTTTAGAATTTACAGGAGGGATATCTAGTCAAACAATAGTTTGATTATACAAACGTTTATTGCACTACCATTATTAATCATACCAAGGTCCATTACGCTCAACACCATATTACCAGTTCTATTAAAGTTTACAATGCTTGTCGTAATACAGGTCCAATATTTTACTTACAATGGATACCTTATGGAGTACTTAATAAAAAGAACAGTCATTAGTTGTAGCCATTAGCCCAAAAATATAAGATGGCCACACAGCTATAAGGGGTTATGTTAAATTTTGCATTAGACGATTATTCACTTTATTTGGATCCTCATGCATCCATATAACTTTGGGAGGTAATTATGTACACTCTTGGAGAAATATGTATGACAAAAACTTCAGGTACATAGTCAATATATCAATTAACAACCAGAATGAATGTTGCATATATTGATGTCACAATGAATGATCAGTATATTGAAAAAAAATCATGCTACCCAAGATTGTGATGCTTAGCATAAGAGCATATTTTCTTGCCCCTTTTCAGTAGTTGGTCACCATTATAAAAGTCCATAGTGATCAATAATTTTTTTGTCTGAAAGTTTCTTGATGACAGGTAGGGTATAGAACTAATGTTAGTACCCTAATCCTACCTTGTGGACACGGTACTAACATGAGTCTATGTGTGTTACTGGAGCAGCCAGGTGTGAATCAATACGGTATCTTTTAGCCTAATATTAAAAATTGTGAACATGTTTTTTGATATATTATGAAATAAATTGAGTAGTCCTCTTTTTTAATACTGGAATAATTGCAAATCATTGTAGAAATAGTGGTAAAATCACGTTTACCTTTCTTATCCAATATTTTTGTTTTGATCCTTGGCCATATTAGTTCAAATAATGCTTACTTCCATTCTCAGTATCGTTTGTGTGCCATATAAAGACCTTAATGCCTTATTTGGAAACATAAATAGATCGTAGTAAAAAAATATGGCGAGTTTTAAGTCGGAAATTCTGTACATTAAAAGTAAATACAGTTTACCGGTGACTTTGAAATTCCACCAAGAAACAATTATTTTCTCAACAAAACCATATTCCGCAATTTATGCAAATATCCATCTTCTCTCGTTATCTTATTCAACAACTAATGCCATAACGTAGAATATCCATATATAGTCTGGCAAGCCTTATGTAGAAAAGGGGTCACGGTGAAAGTCTCGCATTATCTGTCATGGTGGACACAGTGAGGTTAGCATAACTACGCCAATTTATTTTACTGTGTAAGGGCTTAATAAATTCAAAATAAGCCAAACTTCTTTGACAAATGATTATACTTATTTAGTAGATTTCTAAACTATTTGTGTTTCTGACTTAAGTGAGGATATTTTTGCTCCATTACATGATATGGGATCAGTTTGTAGCCTCAACCACAACAAAACAAGTTGAGGCTACAACATCGTAGCTAGGTAGGGTGCAGAACATTCGTTGATCAGGATTGAATAGATTTTGGTTAAACTATAGTATGTAGCATTAAATTTTAGAGCAGCAATTAATATTTAATTTTGGTAAATGCACATACATGTCCACATTGACATATACTTTAGAAATGAACAATTACTAGTAACACCCATTTGAAAATAAAACCAGTTTCCTAAGTCTCATAAAGATTTAATAGAGGTCGGGTTCATTTTTTCAATACAGTTATTTGGTATTATGAATTGAGGAATCTCACAGTCTAGACTATAACCTTTTGGGAGGGTATGGGCAATATCTTAATGCCCTTATACACAGTGCCGTATGGTTCTGTTAAGTGTTGTTTTCTAACATGGGTGCTTCACTAAATAGTATTTTAACCAAAAAGCTTCTTATGATGTCAAATTGGAACTAAATGAAAATGTTTCAATCTGACAAACAGTATGACCACAATAGCATCAGTTTTTAAAAACCTTGTTATTTCTTCTCTTTACTGGAATGTCTGATATGTTAATGACAATCAACATATTAAAAATCAAGTAACTGATTTTCGTAAATGGCTCATTATATCAGCTTTATTCACCAAATATCATCTAATGGTGTCAGATTTTTTTCTAAAAGATGATCTTAACATAATATATGGCTGCCACAGTGGCTGATTTGAAAACCTTTAAGAATATCAGACATGGTTTAACATTCAGCAGTTAAAAAGATGCAGTGGTCTTGTATTGCATTCCTGGAAATTCTTTTCAGACAGGTATCTTTGAGTGACTTATTTTTTTTCTCATGTTGATTAATGTTTGTGTTAGTGCTGCCAGTGAGAGGTGCATTTACAGTCTTTCCTGCATGACTGACATTAATCAACATCACTTGGTAGTGCCCCTCCAAAGAATTAGTTATTGCTACCCTGTGATCTAGTGGTGGGTTACCAGAATTTAGAACTTGGAAAGACTGGAAGAGAAAGCTACAATTATATGCTAAATCTGTCCTATCTCTCTGTAAGATTTATAAAATACAGTGGAACCCCGCTATAACACGATGATCGGGGTCCATAAAATTGAATCGTGTTAAAAGCAGGGTCGCGTTAATGTGGGGTTTACAATATTTAACTTTTTTTCGGAGAACATATACATGTACGTGTATACATGTACAATGATCAAAAGTCTGCTTATCATCAGATGAATATTAACTGGATTGCATTAATTAAGATATATTCAAAATAATCGATGGCTAAGATATTTATAGGTTATTGGTTATTACTGTGCATTAAAAATATGTACTAATTTTTATTTGTTTGAATGATAATACAGATTGACCGATAAATGCCAGACTATCGCTATATCATGAAAAGTGTATCAACACTGTATGCTACCGTGCCGTCGTGGCATACAGTTCATCCAAAATGGATGTAATTTCATTGAAAATTGTACAGATTTAAATATTCAATAATTTTGTAATAGTCTGAATTCATCATGTAAAATATAGGATGAACAAACTATTGAAACCATTTACTTGCCGTCTGGTATCGTACGGTCATTGCATGCAGCTTTTCCCCGGGTCTACATACAGTATCTGTACAAATTTCATACCACTAAAATTTTATCATATGCGACAACTGCAAGAATAATTAACAATCAAAGCATGATTTCAGCGTGCAAATAACTTTTATTTCAGATTTTGTGAACATCAAAAGAAGCATGTGAAAACTGCTAAATTAATCGTTGCCCAAAGTGCAAAGTCAGTGTGGTCCCAAATTTAAATTTCATCATTTCTTGAAAAATATATTCAATGACATTTGCTTCTTTGCCGCAAACTGTTGGGTTCTAGCAAAGTCAATAGTGTTTCTTGATTGAATGACTTTGACGCTGTCAACATCTTGTGTTTCCAGACACCTTAAACTTACTTCTAAATATACTACTGCTTCAGACACTTTTGGTGGGGGGAGTTGGTGTGCCATCATCATCGTTAACATTATCATCACTGGTTTCAGGTTTTGATTGTGCAGCTTCATTCTTCCTCCTGACATTTGTAAAAATTTCGTCATCTGATATGTGTTCATATATAGGGCAGATGTCATCTACTGAATACAAGTTAAGGATATCATGATGTCTGTGCTCATGTTTTTTTGAGTGCTTCTTCTGCTAAATGTATGTCGTCTTCAAGCTGAGTTTTTTGTTTGCCCTTTTTTAGTTGATCTAGGGCATACAGTTTCTCATTAGCAGAAAACGACTTGCATTTTTGAACTTGCTTTTCCATAACAGTAAAAAAAAAATTTATATATAAGCAAACAACGTACACAGATAAAGCTCGATAACTAAGTAATGAAGGCCTGCAATGGTTATGAATCACTTTTTATTTAAAACAATATTAAGCCAAATGGATGTACAATTTCAAGCCCTTTTAATTTACAGATAATAAAGTGGATATTATTTACTTTGAACTGTTTGTTATTTGACCACAATGCCAAGCACAGTATACATGTCGGCGGCTTTCGTCCTTTGATATTTATTAAATTGTGCGACTCTTGTATCAACCACCGCTTGGTCTGCGGCTTGGCTGTGATTGCAGCTAAATAAGAAGCCCATGTCGGCTATTGTTTGAGCAACGACTGTCTACAGAATTTACAAAAGACAATCACAAATACTATTTACAGGCTTTACTCAGGGATCCATAATAAGTAACACTTCCGATAATGTTTACTTTGGCTTAACAATTCAAAAACCTACTGAAACCAGTTTTCTCTTCTAGAGTGGAATTCGGAGCTTCACCACAACCTGTTCAAATTGATAAATTTCAGAAGCCAAGCATTGTACACTATTTCTCGTTCGTTATATATATCGTATTATTTTAGAATTCATACACAATCACTTCTCCAAAATCACTTAAAGAACCTGGATAAATTGTTAAGTTCCGATCGTTTATTATTAAAAGCAATACGCAAATTCTTCCACCAAATTATAATAAACGTTTTACACACTATTTCTCGTACGTTAAACAAATATTTTCACGGTCCCATAAAAATACACGTATATGAATTTCAAATTTCAGGAACCATGCCACGAAAATATTTTAAAAGTCACAACTAATCTCATGCCCAAAATGAAGTTAATTTTTTTTTTTTTTTTTTTTTTTTTCTTACTTTTCTTTAAAAATTTTTTCCATGTGTGAATGAATATACAAAATTTCGGGAGCCATGCTACAACCGCGTTATATCCGAATTCGCGTTAATGCGGGGCGCGTTATAGCGTGGTTCCACTGTAACTTAAAAGGACACATTTATTCAAATATTTGAAGTCCAAAATACCTGAGAACTGGAGCTATATTAAAAATGTTAACACCTGCATATATAAACTAGAGGCCCAAAAAGAAGGTTCCTCTTGCATTACCAAATGCTTGCTTAGCTTACAGTGTGCAGCAATTTCTGTGGACGTAATTGATACATTATTTCTCATTCCAGGTGCCAATGTGATTTTAAAAGTGCCTGTCATGGCTGAACCAAGAAAGCAACATACAGGATTTGATATTTTGCACCCACTAGGACAAAACGATGCAGACTTTGGTCAGTTTATTACCTCTGGTGCTGTTACCACTGGTAGTCATGACACCTTTCCACCAATTGACAGCTGGACTCAATTTAGTGGAATGCACCTATCCAGTGGAAGGCCACATCACCAAAACCTGGATCAGGGATCATACACATGGGATGCCTTTGTAACACCACCATCATCACCATCACCTGATTTTGTTGTGGGGCTTCCAAATTATTATTCTCCTTTCCTTGACCATGAGTCTGATTTGGACTCGGTTAATACCATTAGCTTTAATGGTGGAATCCCAGGTTCCTTTGATATTCCTGTGAGTTCCTCAAACAGCCTCTCTAGTCCCCAAGCCCGATTGGGTCAAGCATACAACATACCTGAATCATCCCCTGGACTGAGATCCATGTCCTTTGCTAACAGATCAGTTTCTTTTGATGAGGCCAGTAGAGAAGGGACAAATATGTATGAAGAAACACTCAGGAAATGGAATGCATTCAGTTCTTATGACCCATTCAGCACATCAGAACTGTTGACACCCACCCCAAAAGCATCTGTTCCGGAGCAGCAGAAGTCAACATTCATCAGTAAACCAAGTTACTCTGATGTAGCCAAATCACAGAAGTCAAAATCAACCTCATCCACTACCCGGGACAAAGACGAATTTGTTGAATCTCTTAAAAGTCAGAAAATTGATAATTTTCATGGACAGAACAGAACGGTCAATAAAAAGTTTTCTTCTCGGCCTTTAAGTTGCAGAACTTCTCGTAACAGCTCATCAGATGATATGACATCAACAACTGTGTCACCAGATTCCAAATATGGATTGGATCAGTTTGAAGATGTTAAAGATGAGAAGTCTGATGGAGCAGAAAAATCAAGTAATGATAGCTCACCACACTTGATATCAAAGCAGAGTGATGGTACAACCATCACTTCAGATGCAAGTGGAATAGAAGAAATTCACCTCACAAAACCTTTGAACAATTTTGCTGATAACAAGAATGAGAATGATGTAGGTGGAGTGAGAAAGAATTTGTTAAATTCAGAAAAGTCAAGGTCTAGAGACAGTGTTAGGGAAGCCAGTAAACAGTCAAATTCTAACGCATTTTTTGATCCTAGGCGAATCTTTCAAAGCAAGGAGACTAATAAAAAAGGTGCAACCAACATGCCAGAAAGTTTTTCAGCTACCACTGTCCTAAACAATGGCAAACCTGCTTCTTCATGCAGTGCCAGCAATGTGCACAGAAAAACTACTGACTATATCAACAATGATCTGAGGGATTCCAAGAAAAAAGTGAACCAGAACAACCGAGACAGAGAGGTTCATTTGGATTCAAATGCACCAAAGGAAGCATACAATCTGCAAGCCAATGATCACAGAAGTGACAAACCACGGGGCTCCGTCTCTTCACCCCAGGGACCCTCTGCCTCTGATGAAACCTTAACCCCATCAGCCTCTTCTGATGCAGGGACTAAAATCAGTACCAAAACTCATCACATGCGTTTACAACAGAATGCATTTAACCAAGAAATGATAGGTAAGTTATTAATTCATGAAATACCCATGATATTGTTATTGTTACTGTAATTACCATACCAAAATGGTTCTCAAATTCTGTTACAGTAAGTCTATCATCTCACAATTATCTTATTGTATTTCCTGCCAATTTCTGGTTTTTTCTTCTGCTATTTTCCCTATTGCATTTGGAACTCCATGACAGCTTTTGAAGCTGATTAAGAGATGTTTCATTTGTGTAATCCAAAATAATAATAATAATAATAAGAAAACTACAAATTTCCTCCCACCATATATATGAGCATCTTGAGTGGAGGACAATTCCTTCTGGCCTTTACATGAACGTTTGTAAGCCCCAGATCCTTTTTATATTAAAACAAAAAACTGCTATGAAATTTTAAAGTTTAACAGTATCCACTTTCTGTGGCCATGCTGCAAGTGCTGTTGTTTTTGGTAGTCAGATCAAAATGAACATAGATAAGTAATTTTTCAATGTGCCTGTTTGATCTGTCCATTTTGACAAATGGTAGATGCAGGTCACTTTATCATTAAAATTTTCATTGGAGACTGATAAAATTATAGCATGGTTGACATGAATATATACTACTTGGGTAAGATGCTGAACAATTTGCCAAACGACATATAATCTTGAATTTGTTTATACTTTGATGGTTCTTGAAGTGTGTTTCTTGGTGCTGAAAATGTATGGTCAATAGCATTTGCCTTATAACTGGAGACTGAGGTCTGAGTAGCAAGTAATGACTGACCACCCATTATTTTGCCTGGACAATTCTTGTCATTTGCCCAACCTCAGCACAAGTTCTCTGAACATAAATAAGTGAGGAAGCAACAGCAGATCTGTTCTAGGCATTGTCCCTGAAAGTCTGGACTAGAAAGAATCATCACCAGAGCTGAAAGGTTTAGTTCACATATCAGGAGGAAGCTGGTGGTAGACATGTGATGGGATGGGTTTAGGGATTTTAGGAGGGTAGGGTTAACTTCACCAATAGATTTCTTATTAGATTTTCTTGGTCTTAAATGGAAATGATGTCAATTGTAGATCCAATTATGGTTGCAATGATGACTGTTGGCACTATTCCCTTTAAATCGGTTACTATTACATAACGAGGTTTGCACCAAAAAAACTAATTATGATGTCTACTGTATTAAATGTAAATGGCACCATGCTGAGAGCCAATATTTGTACCACAGCAGTTAATTTGAAAATCTTATTAGCACTGAAGAGTAGCTGAGATAACTGCAACAATGCACAGTTAAAAGTAAGAAAGGGTCCTATCTTGAATTCCTGTAAATTCTTTTTGCCCATTAGAATGTCATTCCATTCAAGGAACTCTTGTTAAACCTTAAATATAATACAGATATGCCAACCAATCATTGCAGGTGTGAATTGCTTAATGATTGTCTTAAAATAAAATTAAACAAAATTCATCAAGTAATCTTCTCCAGTTGCACTGACCCTAATGCTTGGACTATGTATTTTCCCCCATTCTCCTAATCCCATTCATAGCATCTTCAAATATTAATATTCTTACTGTATCCCATAATGTTTCTTGGTTGAGTGGTTAAGAATTATCTGAAATTGTCAAAGTTTTAATGAAAAGCATGAATCTGGTTTAGGTAAAGTAATGAGTAACTTCCTCTCCTGTTTCATTAACATTGATAGCTTAGAAAGAAAAAGCATTGTCAGAGTGCTTCCAGTTTCATGATATCATTCATATATGATCCTCATCTGGTTCAAAACTGAATGCCAAAAGTTGAGGTCATTGAAACTCATTGTACAGTATAATAAATTCCATTTGGCCATACCCTGCTAGTACTAGTGCTTCTCTTTAGTGGTGCAAGATTGAGAGAAAAATGTCAGTGCTGAAACAAAAATTTTACCTAATGCTGATCCAACTGAATGCAATCAAGGCATGTAAATGAAAAATTTGTATTAATCAGACGTAATGGGGTGAACATGGTTGATGGCCTTCTTCACTGACTGAAAGAAGAAACATGGCTTCCACATAATAACTCTAAATTCCCCATGATCTATGTAGTCAAATAGCTTTGTGGATGGCTTGCAGTTAGGGTATAGAAGAACTGTAATAATTTTGGGATTCAAAAATGTAAAAAATCAAGGTCACTTTTACAGAAATTTTTTATGCACAGTAATGGTGGCACTCACCAGTTATTATGCACTTTTGAGAGAGTGATGTATGTAAGGTGAAGTTGTTTGCATTTTAAACATGCACAGTGGAGAGAATGTTGGCATACCAGTATGCTACTTTCTTGTAATGTGGCTGAAATTTCTTTGGATATTGAACTTTTGGACATTTTAAATGATCTTAGCATACTGCTAACTAAAATGATTGCTTCCTTGTGCTCCAAAAATCAACCTGAATTTGCCTAAAGTATAATATTCTTAGCAGCTATTAAAATAGGGAAAATGAATTTTGCAAAACTAGACAATACCAACTTCTAAAAGTGCAATGAATGAATTACCAAATACATAAAATGTAAAAAAAAGTTATCAGCTCTTTTTTTGTACAATTTACCTTAGAAGTTCAAGAAGTGAAAATGAGCAAGTAGAGCTAGCACTTTTTTGAAAGGTGCACATCTGGAGTAAGGCCAAGCTGTATAGTCTCTAACCCATATTACACGCATAAATCATACACCAAAATAAAGGGAATTGAAGGTTCTTTGAACAATACCTAAGATATCTAGAGTTTTTTTTTTTAAATAGCCAGTATAACTAGTGAGGAAACGGGGGGAAATTCCTTTTCTGTAAAATTCTAACCGATATGCTAAATACGAAACTGTAGAGTGCCACCAATATGAGCTGCCCACCAAGGATATTACTCACATTGTTACTGTTCTTTACATCACTTCACATTTTAGTAGCTCTGAATAGCTTTTTTCTATGAAGCTGATATTTTCTACTGCATTGAAAAAAAATGCAGGGCCCAGTTCAGATGTATCTGATGTGATGGCAGTTCACTTCTGATCTGATATGTATCACAATATGTCAGTTTGAGTATATTGTATATTTATTTACAAGTCACATTTTATGCTGTTGGTTTTCCTGTAAAATTTTTGTTGGGATATATTATTATACTGAAATGTTCCATTTGCCAAAGATATTGGTACACACTAGCAGTACCATTAGTTGTGTAACAAATGCAAAACTGAGACTAAGACAATTAATTATAGATTTTTTACACTTTCTATAATGTGTGTGATTGATTGATTTACACAGAAAACAGTTCTTTTCTACATTGTATTCATTTGTATAGCATAGTTTTAATTTATAGTTGAGTTTTTGTTGGTATTTTAAAATTTCATATTGAACTGGTTCAACTAAGAATGATTATTGATTTCATATCAGTGTGTAATGTTGATTTGTTTGTATGCTAATCCAGCTCTGGCCTGCAGCATTAAAGTCAATCAGGTGCATAATTGAATGAAATGACAATAGTTGTTGT
This sequence comes from Potamilus streckersoni, assembly GCA_016746295.1. Lineage (NCBI taxonomy): Eukaryota > Metazoa > Mollusca > Bivalvia > Unionida > Unionidae > Potamilus > Potamilus streckersoni. The sequence goes on along the minus strand of JAEAOA010002353.1, from coordinate 5,477,869 downwards.
TGCTATAGGGTTTAGGCCATTTTTTTTATAGGCTATACACAGCGGCCAATATAAATGGTGGAAGAACAACTCTGGGAAAACCCCGAAAGGAACCATCGATTCATGAAAAGCTACTGGCAAGCTTTCTCACATACCCATATTATTCGAATCCGAGACTCGATCCCACACAGGGATGAGATGGCAGTGATCTGTAACAGTGAGAGCTTTAGACCACTTTTGTTACTCACTGCCCGACATGACAGTAGTAATAGGACAATTAAATGATTTAATAACTTGACAATAGTAGTAGCAAGAAAAACAATAAAGGGAGGGATATTTGTTATATACTTTATTTTATCAATATGCATGTCTTTCTATCTTATGCAACTATTTTAATAATGATGGAGTCTTAGCATTCTCTGATACATGTCTTCTTTGGTACTTTATGAGAAACGGGGTCCATATTCATTGATTGCATTATGAAAAAGGGAAGAAAACACAAGAGACTAATGTCTTAGTTAACAATTACAGGTGGGCGTTAGCAATAACGACCACCTGTAATTGTTAACTAAGACATTATAATTATATAATTATAATTTCCTCTGCCCTACACAGGTTTTCATATAATGGATTTTAGTATGAATTAATAATAGACCTTAAGGAGTTGATTAAAGTTAGTAATGGATCACAGACTTTTAATATAGATCAAATCAGTATTCAGTACTCACAATGTCTACTCACAAATTCATGTAGTATCAGTAAGGTCTGACTCTTATTGTGAAAACCGAAATCTACCTGGGACAAATACAAAAGATTTAAAACTACTGAGGCAGGCTTATCTGTATGCACTGATTAATTCCCTTTAAGTGTATGCTTCTTTAAAATACCATATGGAAATGATAATACAAGTCCCATGTTGTGCAAATAAACACAGCATGGGCAATTGGTCTTGGAACACTACATATGGATTAAGAAAAAATGATAATAAGATAATCGATTGTGAAACTCTATAAGCGATTATGTGCAAAGGGAGACTAATTTTTTTCAGATGCATGCAAAGATTTAGTATAACTCCTGTAAAAATGGTAAGCTGTATATGACTTCCAATCTACTACCATTGAACTAAATTATTTATTCCCTTCACTACTTAGAAATATAAAACAATACATACTCTGTAGGTGCAAACTTAATTATGAACATATGGTCATGATTACATAATTTTGCTGTTAAATTGTAGATTTAGTATATTGTTTTAAAAATGATTATTTGTTTCAGTTTAAATGTAAAATCCTTTTATAGTATTTGTAAAAAATAACAAACAAGAAAACCATGTCCATTTCTTTAAATGATAGACACTTCATATGTATAAATGAAAGGGTTTTGGAGGGGCTTAAGAAATTGCAACAGTTTTTTAGTTACATAAAACTGTTAGCCATAAGAAGCGGGTTTTATTTAACAAAGTTGTAGAACAAAAATAACATATTAGAAGAAAATGTAATATTTGTTATCAGATTAAAGTATGAATGTTATTAAAAGTGATTACTCCATTACATTTTTTAACATTGTGAACTCTTGAGCAAAGATATAATTGCATAAGAAACAAAAAGTAAAATTTGCTCTTAATAACCGATTATAATCGATTATCAGTTGGTTATGTGGAATCGATTATCGATTATGAAATTCTGACAGATTCCCATCACTAGATCTTATTGTAATTGCAGCATCTTTTATGTGTTGTAATTGGCTGGACATAATGAATCTGCTAATTAGATTCATCATTGTATCAAGTTTTCAAAAGATGTTAAAGTAAAGCCACCTTAGTTGTTGAGGAATCCATTATTAGATTCTCACAGAAGCATTTGTGGACATTGCAGTGATGGGCTATGAACTCTTTAAAGTTTGAATAGAAGAAAGCGTATCACATTTATGATTATATGGAAATTGAATGAAAAGATAATATGAACAAGACAGATTTCACCTGTCCAAATTGGAATGTATTTCTTACAGTTGCCCACAGTATTCATTCAGCAATCTTTTCATTGATCTATATTTTATCATATTTTTGTAATTTATTGAACAGAGATTTTCTAGACAATCTTACAAAATATATTATTTTAATTTGCGAATTATGAGAGGCTTCCAGTTTTTGCACACTAATTTTTTTGTGCATAATACAATGGGTAATATGTTGATCTTTCATTCACCAATTTTGATCACAATTATTTTCATATTAACCCTTTCATCACTAAGTAACTTTGTAGGCATAGAGTCCTCAACACGAACTTTAGAGTTGTAAAGCAAAATGACTTGTGGACTTTGAAACAACATAACTTTGCCAATGTTAAAGATATCTGGCTGGATTAGGTGTCAAAATCAAGGTTAAAAATCAAATTTTATGACTAATTCAATAAAATATGCATATCTATTACAGCTGATAACCATTTAACTACGACTACCGCATCTGAGCGTCGCCTATAAATAGTTCTTGAACACCACTGACGCATATATGCAGTGTTGATAAGCCTTGTTTAAAACCCCAGTGTTGTTTATGTACAGATATTTCCTTTTTTTTTCATTATCATAACCAATGAGAAGACTGGTAATTGAACATTTTGATACCAGTTGGAAAGCTGAGAGGTTAAATTTAGACACATGGGAAGGAAATTTCTGGCAATGTACAAAACACGTGTAGTTGAAATAAACAAAAATGGATTCCTAGTCAGATATTTCTGACTTTAAAGGGTTCAGTGCACGCAATATGGAAGAGTTTAATGGATCATTCTTAGTAAATGGATCAGATAATGATGTTAGTATCGTTTCAACACTAGATGTATGTGATTTTGAATCAAATGACGATTTATTTTGTGCGATTCCAAACAGTTTATGCGACGGGAATTTCTTGTCTGGTTGTTGTAGGAGTAAATAAAATGGAAATATATGAATAACAGACACTATACAAGGTAATCTGCTTTTTATTTCACTGAAATCCAGCAAAAACTAATGAAATAATGAATATAAATGTAACCATGTTTTTATTGTCAGTTTCAGTAGTCAGCCATGACGATGCTCTAGTATTCAGCCTAGCAAACAGTGTCAGTAGTCTCAGTAACTGATACGCTATCACTCTGCAGTAGTGAAACTGCAGAACAGCTGTAGTAGTTAAAGGGTTAAAATGAAGGTACAAACAGGTAACACAACAAGTAAAATACAAGTAATTATTTTATTATCTCTTAGAAAACATAGAAAGTTCTCAAAACTTGTTCAATTGACCCTAGATGTACTAGTGAATAATCACAGTAGTAACACAAGTCTTTCTTTCATGGTGTCCATAATATATAAGATTCTATAAAATGAACCAAAATGATCTCCATTGTGAGATCTGTCCACACACCTATATCGCCTCTGCCACGTTTGATCGTTGCACTGAAGTTCATTAAACAGACAATTTTTCCAAAAACTTCATCTGAATAAAATATTTGAAAATATTCTGAAGCTTTCCTGGAGCCATCTAACATTCGGGTGTGCCCAACTCTGTCCGAAAACTGAAACAAATCTCTTTGGTTTTCTGGCTTCGTCCAAAACAAATCACGTGGAGCATACAATTCTTCTGCTTCAAAACCTTCAAAGTCCTCTTCATCATCATCACTGTCACCCACAAGTGCATTCCATTGTCTCTCCATATGTCTTCTCTCATTTTCATCCAAATTTACCAGGTCGAAATTATTTAAATCCTGCGTTAACTCCTCTGAAATTTCTTCAAACACCGCCATTTTGGATACAAATTTCAACATTTGGAAAACACGTTAAAAGTTCCTACTTTGTTTGATATTTCTAGTTGTATATAAGCTGAACTCATGAGATCATCCAAATATAACATCTACATTACAAGATGGAAGTTATTAGAGGTACCCCAAAAGATATTTAGTCGGGTACTATAATGCTAAAGAAGAACACTGCCCCAGACCGAAAACTCGGTCCATAGTGTTTATGGACTTACTTTCCCCTGACCGGTTTTGCGGTCCGCAGTGATGAAAGGGCTAAGCATGTAGGAACCCTCTTTGTTTTAGATTTCCTGGTCTGTTTTGCCTAAGATGTCTCATCCATCCATTGACATGAGTTTACTGTCACTACTTCCCAGAGAGTATTTAACATATTGCCTTGAAACTTTATGTATAGTTTGCGGAGTGGTCTAAATCACTTTAAGTTATGGATCACTGCCATCTCACCTCTAAGATTTGGTGAATGTGGATATGTGAGAAAGCATGCCAGTAGATTCTTGTGGGTAGGTGTTCTTTTTGTGGATTTCCCAGTTTCTTCCTCCACCATTAATACTGGCCGCCATGTATAGCCTATTGTGTGCTGAAAAATGACAACAGCTACATCAAACCACAGTCTGCTTGGCCCCAAATGAAAATGGTGATGTTCATATATGGTTGCCATAGTTTCCATCTTGGCCCAAGCAGGTCACTGCAGTGAGGTCACACAATACATTAAGTTCAAGAGTAACAGCTAGGAAAACAATTGCCAATTCAGAAGCTCAAAAATTAAACCATTGGAAAATTATGATAGATATGGGTATTGATAACATTAGAGTTAGTTGCATTCACTGCCAATGAATTTCATTGCTGATTGTTCTTTAAAAATGTTCTTGTCTATGTGGATACCCCACCCCAATATAATACTGCCATAAACGCTAAATCCTCACATTATAATGAGTAAAAGGTTGTTTTGAAGTGTTGCTGTGCCTGAATGCACTATAATAGATTGTAACTAGGTGCTTTAGGTTGGACTGTGATTGAGGCCAGATTATTGTTTAACTTCTATCAAGATCAGAGTGTCATGCAGTAGTTCTAGTTCAACAGGTGAATCAGCAGGGAGTAAACTGAGATATTGTTCTGCATGTACATGTGTGTAAGCAGATGTTCTTCCCCATATAAAGATAATCTAATAACATGATAAATTAATGGGTGGGAGAATGGCAGAAAAAGGAGATGAAATATGCTTGAGATCTTCTTGCTAAGTAAATACCCAATTAAAAGTTCTTTACTAGTATAATTTGTTCATATACATGCATGTAAAGCAGCTTTAGTAGATTGCAACAAGTCTTGTTTTGTTGAAGGAGTGAATGCACAGCACCTGTATTTATACAAGGGAGAACAGAATGATGTGTTGCAGTTGTGAAGTTTGTTCTACTTATGAAATGAAAAAATGTGAGTTCATTGTACATTAACAAGTTTTTCTCACCTCACCCATCTCCTCTGCACTCATTGTTAGATCAGCATGTAAGTATTGTAATGGAAATAAATAGATAAGCGCATCTACTCCTCCCATTATTTATCACCACTTCCTTGTTAATCCAAACCTTGGTAATTTCCACAACCAATCAGAATGTAATAAACTGTATAGATCATTTGTGTCACAAGATACATATAATGAAAATGAATGTAGTGAGATCACAGTTACATCTGCATTTAGTGTCAGCATCATTTCTTTTGAAAATCACAATGTACCCTGTTTGTAAGTTTTGACATTTGCCTAATATTTTGATTAGTCTTTAGAATTTACATTGATATATTTAACAGTTTTGTCATTTCTCTTTTTTGTTAAATTCATTTTTCTTTCAATATATGCATACAACATGGAGTTTTACTTGGTATGCTGATATTTAAAATGATAATCTTGATGAATTAACCAATGCAAAAACATTGATTTCAGCTTGATCAGTTTGTTCAGACTATTAAAGGGAAGCAAATCTGACTTTATAGATATACAAATCTGTGAGCATTTCATTGTGGACTTGATTTAAATAAAATGTCTGTCAGTTTGTCTCATGTAATATACTTCTTAGATCTAATATTCATAAGTTTTAAAATTTATTTTTGTATATTTTTGTCTTGTCTGCGTAGAACAATGGAGACAATAATCCTAGTGTATGATTATAAATGAAAGTTGTTATTACCCAATACTCCATTTTCCCTGACTTTTAACCAGTGTTTTTGAGTTTCCCTTTTCATCTTGTTCCTTTGCCTGTGATGAGTTTACCACTGTATCCTCGGATGATGGGGTAAAAGAGTTGGGTGGAATGATGGCAGTGGTTGGTACATGGTGTCTGTGGATTCAGAGAATGAATTTGGTCTAGAGAAGAGCATGATAAAAGGTCTATTCTAAGCATTGGTTTTAGGCTAAAGCTGGACAAGGAAAAGGTCCATTTGTGTAATGTTATAGCTCACTTGGTAGAGCATATAATTTGCAACAGGTGGATTGCAAGTTCAAAGCTCATTTGAGTAACAAATTGGCAAGGTTAACCTTCCTTAGCTCACCTTGTAAAGTCTATTGTTTGTAGCAAAGATAACTAAAAACAGCTATGAAAAGGTAAATAAGGGTTATTATTATCATTGTTTTAGCTTCCTCTCCTTCCACAGTTGAAACTCTCAAGGAGCATATTTCTCCCAAAAATTGGGTTCCAGTATGTAGAGAACGGTAAACTAAATGTTTGAAATATGGAAAACTGCAAAAGTAACTCCTATTCACAAATCTGGTCCTAAGGATGATGTTGATAACTACCAGCCAGTCTCAATACTACCAAACTTGTCAAAATTGATTGAAAAGCATGTCCATGACTCATTCATATCATATTTAACTAAACACTTTCTGTTATACCCTAATCAATCAGGCTTTAGACAGAAACACTGTGTGAGACTGCCTTGATCTCCCTAACTGATAAATGGCTCCAAGTACTTGACCAAGGTAGAATAATAGGTTCTGTATTTGTAGATTTCAGGAAAGCTTTTTACATGGTGGATGAAATCCTTTTGAATAAACTGAAAATCTACCAATGTGATGAAAGAACAGATGGTTTACTTCATACTTAAGTGAGAGAACACAACATATTTATATAAATAATGTTCTGTCTGAACATGGAACAATCAGATCTGGAGTACCACAAGGCTCAATTCTGGGTCCATTACTGTTTATTTTATTTTTTAATGACCTACCACTTTTACTAAAGGACTCAGTATCATCTACAGATCTCTATGCAGATGATACAACATTGTCAGACATCCAAAACAAAAAGCATGAACTCAAAAATTTCTTTACAGAATGCCCTAAACAAACTGGACAACTGGTGCACATGCAATGGCATGGTGGTTAATACTGGTAAAACTAAAATATTTATCTCAACACAGAACAAAGGAACAAAAATTGACAGTGATGAACTATGTCTGACATGGAAGGATAAAAGGTTGCAAATGGTCTGTCACAATAGTCTACTTGGTGTTTTGGTAGATAATAACCTATCATGGACTGAACATATCAAACATATCAGTAAAAAAGTCAATTCATGTTTATGGCTTCTCAGTAGGATAAGACACTTTCTTGGGGAAAAGCACAGAAAACTATTTTATAACAGTTACATACAACCCAATTTAGACTACTGTAATACAGTATGGGGTAATTCAAATGATAAAAACTTAGCAAAGCTGGCACATCTCCAAAAAAGAGCTTTTGAGTTAATATCAATCCAGAAAGAAAGCAAGGAAAAATTTAGCTGGTAAGTTAAAAATATTAACTATTAAAGACCAAATCTGTTTAAGAAAAGCCAAATTAATATACAGGAGAGCCAATAATAGTGCTCCTGAATATTTACAATCACTATTCAAGTATAGGCTACCTGGAAATACTCCCCACCTGCAATCAATGTCTATCAAACATTACAAAATTCCCAAACCAAATAAGGAATTATTTAAAAAAAGTTTCCAATACTCTGGAACTTTGCTCTGGAATAGTATTCCAGTCGAGATTAGAAATGCCCACTCTATTTCTTTTTTCCAAACCCAGTATATACAATGGCTTCAGAGATGCAGCAAAAATAATTAAATTCCTTTGAATGAGGGCCTCAAGGTAGATTAGTTCTTAGCTAATTGAGTTACCCTCTTTAAATAAAGTCATAATAATAATAATAATAATAATAATAATAATAATAATAATAATAATAATAATAATAATAAAAGGGAGAGTTGAGGACATGAAACATCAAGTCCTAGAAGTAGAGACACACTACTTGTGCTGTGTTGCAACTCTACTGTCTTAAACTAAATAATATAAGAGAGCAAAACTCAACAAATTTTGTAAAATTCAACCATTTAATTATTGTGAATTAAATAAAGATTAGTTCTAAAAGTTCTATCACAAGTCCAAATGAGTGAAGATTATATTGAATTCCAAATTTGGTATTCCAAATTCCAAATTTTAATGTGATGTATTTGTAGTCTTGAATGTGCTAATGGCCTGGAGTATGATGTTGGTGCAGATAGCCTTTTGATGTATCACGGTAAAATAATGCAAAATGTCCTTGTCTAAATTCTCTATACACCACTACCTCGATAACTCACACAGAATGTGGTCTACAAACATAGACTGCAGTTTAAGTGAGGGTGCAAGTTACCAAGGGATTGAAAACAATTGCTTGGACATTGAGAAAACAGCAGTGGTGGATGGGTGTGGGTGTCAGGGTTAAGAACTCCTCTGTTTGATGACTGAATCCTCATTTTACATTTACATTGATAATAATTTTTAATAACACTTTTCGTAATGAAGTTTTTATAAATTCTTTTTAAATAACATTTATTTTCAAAATGTCCAACATGTGAAAGATCGTTCCAACTGAATTCAACAACCATTATGTTTACATGAAAACTTGTGTGTATTATGTCACTGCTTTTCGTTTTCTTGACAAGTCTGGTTTCCAGAGTGGTATGGCATTATATCCATCCAAATTGGGAGTCAAAAGAGCCTGGAACTAGATTTACTGTTGATACACAACCAAACAAGATTCTTTTTGTTAAAAAAAAACAAGTGAAATTTTTGTGAGACATCATCTGCATCAAATCTCAGTTTTTGTGCTGTTCAGTTAGTACAGTATTGATAATTGTGATTTCATTGAAATAATTAATGAAACTTTTTATCATTCTTGAGGATATCTCAAAGTGCCAGTTCAAGAATTTTCAGAAACATGCTTGCCCACATTGGTCTGTATCTGTGAAACCAAGCTCTTTATTTAACAAAGTATAGTGTTCTTTTCACTTGGTTGCCATGCTATTTTTGATCACAGTTAACAATGAGTCAGTTAATTTAAGGTAGTTTATGTTGCATACATAATAACATTTATAAGTGTTCAATTGATCAACTGAAGTGAGTTCACCAGACATATGACGGATCAGCTAGGTTTTAAGTTTGTAAAATTTTCATGCCTTTTATCATTTATTTTATTTCACCTCCATTATTTGATACAAAAAACATAATTAACACGATAATACAAAGGAGGTCAGCTTTTAATTCAGTGCAACAATGCAACAAATACTTCTGCAAGTCAGTTATCATAACACAGTTGGCACCTAAATTTTTGTCTCGAGATGTTCACCCACATAGCTGTTACAGTAGATTGACACATCATACATTTAATTACACCTTGCATTTATGATGATTACACTTCAAAGGAACTAGAATATAGAACTAGAACACAATTTTCAGTTGATAAAAAAATTATTTATTTTTGTTGTTGTTGTTGGGCTTATTGCCATTTTTCAGCACATGATAGGCTATTCATGGCAGCCAGTATTAATGGTGGAGGAAGAAACTGGGGAAATCACCACCGACCCACGAGAAGCTACTGGTAAGCTTTCTCACATATCCACATTGGATGAATCCTAGACTCGAACCCACACAGACAGAGGTGAGATGGCAGTGATCCGTAAGGGACATGATTTAGACCACTGGCCACTCGCCCACAATTTAGACCACTCGGCCCCCAAAAATTTGATAAAAAAATTATTTAATTTGTATTTATTTATTAAAGTACTCCCTCCACTCAGCATGACATTTTCATTGATCAAAATTTCCTTACATATCAATAATTGCTCTGTGCTAGGAATGTGACCTGAAAAGAAAATGTAAAAAAAAATTATATGATCTAATTTTAAATTTGGTATTTCATAATGTTGATTAAAATTTTCAGGGCCTATCTACTATTTTTTTTATGATAAAATAAACAAGTTTTTGCAGCCTATTTTAATCATGATTTCCATGAAGTTCATAAAATAGGGATCTATTTTTGAGGTAATTTCTGGTTGCAAAAAAATGGGATCCATGCCTGAGGGTCATTTATCAGCAGGTTCATGAGTTATCAGGGCACAAGTTATCAAGGGAGTGGTGTAATTAAAGATGTTCCAGTCAAAGATGATTTTTGAGCAATTTGTAATTCCAGCAAATAATAATTTGAATAAATAAATCCATCAAAATGAAAAGTTTAAGACAATAAATATAACTGATTCAAATGTTAAGGCAAGAAAGTAATTTTTTAAGTAAACATTAGGAAGAAAGTTTAGACAATAATAGATTCTTATTGTTGATCAATTTCCTTCATAAAAACATTCAAAATTGTTATCAAGTTTAGGAATTTTCAAGTGATAAACTATGTCAATGAATCAGGATAAACTTATTTACCTCCAAATATAAGGATATGAATATTTAATCAACACTCATAGAGAAATAACCTTCTGATGGCCTAGTAGTTAGAGCATTTGCCTTGATACAGGACATCTGGATCAATCCAAGTTGAGTCATACGAAAGTTTTACAAAAATGTTACTAACAGCTGCTTGCTTGGCATTCAGCAATAAGAGGTTATTGTTAGGACTGGTCTGTTGGATAATGTGACTGGATGAGACATCATGCAACATGTCTGCAGCATGATTCCCCAGTGCTAGTAAAATATATAAATATACATTGCATATAATTATTAAGAAAAGCAACAGAAATTAATACAAAATAAATATACTTAACAGCTGTGCACAGTAAATTTACTTCTGGCTTTGTTGCAATCCCAAATGTACAGATCCCCTCTGTTTCAAAATGAATGAACACATGAAATTGCATGCAGTTGCTTTTCTCTGAGCAGAGATAAATTGACATAATCAAGTTCTTACTAAGTGACTTTTTGCTATTGATTAATGTGGTGACTTCCATGAATGTCTAGTTAAACACTTTTGCCAATTAAACTTTATGCATTTATATAATGCTGGATGTGCAATTTATGGTTTATGGTGTAATGCCACCTTTTTTACATGCAAATCTGATTAATATGATGTAGTGCCATTTAACTGCTGCTGTACTGATAATTAAGATAAATAATTCTCAAGTTTATCTTTGTTCATTAAAAGTTATTTGTCACACATGGAATTCCTATTCTCGTATAAAATCCCCTCCTCCTTTAAAATTTAATGCATTCCTTCTATATGAAAAGTTTGTCTCTAAAGTTTTGGAGCAACCACAGAGAAATTAAGATAAAAGCCATATATGCCCTTTTTTATTGCTCTACCTTAAAAACTATCGAAGTAAAAACTAAGTGATGTGACTTACAAACAAGCAGAGCATATATACAAGTCAGATGGTAACTGGCATTAAACAGCTGGGTAAAAAAATACAAATGCCAGAAAACCTGCTTCTGAAGTTAAAAGCAAATATCAGAATTATGAGCCAAATATACCAGTTCAAGTATGTAATGTTTTTAATATATTAGTAATGAGAGAAATCATCCCACAAAAGAAGCCTAGACTATAACCAGTTAACTCAGCATGTCGTATTTATGTATCATGAAGCAGTGCTCTACGTGACATGATCATAGATTTGAACAGACGTTTTGCACACTATGTGTGTGCTCTAGCAACTGTACTTGATCCAACTTGTAAGTTGCAGTTCTTTCTCAATGGGGAAGAATATGCTTCTCACTGAAGCATTGGATGATATTCAACAAAGAAAAAGACTTGCACAAGGAAATCCAACTTTTGCAGCAAGAACAGCAGCAGCTACGGTTGGAGAAAATGCAGATGCTGCAGCTACATTTTCAGATATGCAGCCAGTACCTTCTGGTTCAGGTCCGTCTCACAGCTCTCAGGCTTCATCATTAGTTCTGGAAACATTTTGTCAAGAATTTGTTCAATCTGGTCCGGCTCAGGGTTACGTTGACGAGGCTGCTGTCTTTCATCACGAGCTGCGTTTCTATCTAGCCTAACCTCTTCAACCTCGTTCTTCTCCTCCAGTGGATCCAATTGCCTACTGGAAGATCAAATCGACCACAAATCCCATTCTGTCACGTTGCGCAAAGACATTTTAGACCACCCCAAAAAGTGTTGAAAGGGAGAGAGCGTTCAGCACAGCGGGGAAGATAAATGATAACAAGCGTTCTCGCTTGTCACCAAACAAACTTTTAATGTTATTATTTCTTAAAACAAAATATGGATATGATAAAGATGTAAGTTGAAACTGAGCTAGTGACCTATTTTTGATCAGTAAATATCGAACTGATTTCATAAATATCATAATTTTTTATTGTTATATAAGTTATATTTGATATTTCAAATATCAATTTAGTTTAAGAACTTTAATTACTAATTGGTTAATATTCAACTAAAGGCTAGGGCTAGTTGAATTTTTGACACTTTTTGTTTTCTTTTAACGTTTTTTTTTTTGCTTGATATGCAAGTGAAATCAGGCTGAATAGAATACTGTTCCCTCATTGGTTAAAAAAATTACGTACTGCATTTGTTTATAACTTATTTTCAGTTGACCAATAAGAAGGGAGTATTTCATTCAGCGCGTTGTTCTTGAATATTAAGTGGGCGCGATCAAGGCCATGTCGTGAAAAATTTGCCGTGGGAAAATGATCTGGCATTTCTTTAAAATATGATAGTAAGTCAAGCTTTGGATACGCATACAAAGTTGAATGCCTGAGCTCAACATAGGTACCAAATTTATTATGCTTTACGAAACGTTGCTTGAAATATCAGCTTTTATTCTTAAATAGGTATGCCAGAAAGGACAGATGTGTCCTCCTTTGTATTTATTATATAGTACATGTTCGATGGTAAATTGTAAGGAACGATACGAGCCCCTGTGGACTAACTGAGCCTTGCAAGCAGTGATGGTTGCTCGTAAGCAGTGACATCAGGATCCGGCAAATATTGCCCCAACTATCTGGATCTGGTATCCGGTAGCAAAATACACATCAAGTCACCCCCTATTAATTACCTAGCTCAAGGATGTTGCATTGGACAATCATAGTCATCATGCAAAATAGGGTTTGGCAAGAAAATGCTTCAGTTTAGTCTACTGCTGGGGTTAAACTTGAAATCGCTGGTGTTTTATATATATTTCACAAAAATTCCAATCTGCTATTAATAACTTGCCGGGATTTTCCACGTCTCATATCTGGCAGCTGTTAATGCTCTAATAATATAACTTGCTGGGATTTTACAAAATAATAATTGACACACACACACACTCCAGGGATGGTCTCATAAATTTTACATCATTCACAGTGCCTGATTCACAATGGAGAGTTTTGGCATATTTTACACTACAATTGTCAAGATATTTTTGATATTCACACAAAATTTATATGAAATTGCTTGAGATTTACTGTAATAACCAATGTAAAATATCCATCTTGCTAATCAACACTATCAAACATTTTATAACCTAACACAAATGTATTAATTGCATTGGAGCAGTATCTTTTATCATCAAAATTACAAAGACAACAGATAACATCTTTGTCAGTTTTGTGACAATTTGATCTTAAGCCATATCCAGTTATAGCCTGTTGATTACAACACTGTCAATAAGTTGCTATTTTATCTCACTCAGACACAGAGCATGGTCAGCTTCACAGTTACATGCTTTGCTTTCAAACTTGTCATGGATTTTTATTATAATTTATTATTATAATTTATTTAATAATTTTTATATAATTTTAATAATTATTTATATAATTTTTATTATAATTTGGTATAATTTAATCATTGACTTAAGATTCAAGATAAAAGGTTTTTCCAGCCCTATTGATTTGCTGCTGGTAAAACACCAGCGTTTGGGGTTCCAAAATTTATCTTCAGCGAAACAGATTGTTGTTTATAGCTTGTGCTAGTGTTGCTACTTGTCCCAGCGATAAATTCACTTTGTGTGTAGTGTATTTCATTCTGTATTTATTTTAATTGGATAAAATTTGTACTACAGTAATTCTGCTGCTTGTTAGTTGGATCAATATATTCTGCCGCTTTTCTGATAAAATTGTAACCTAAGTGCAGAGGACCCAGAAGTCAGTCTAGACAGAAGTTCAATTCATTTCCACTGCATGCTAGTTTGATAAAGTTATACCCTAGGCACTTCACACTTGGCATTTTAGACTTGGATGGTCATCCTGCCCTTGGTAGAATCTGTTAAGAATCTGTCAGATACAATTAGCACATAAGCATTATCATTAATAGCTTCTGAACTCTGTCCAAGTGACCACATGACCTAAGTGCTTGATGTCGATCTAATTGCTGGCTATAAGTGAAATATCCGATAAAGTGTTCTAAATTTTTTGATTTAAATATGAGATCCGCTATCAGCATCCTGATATTTTAGCTTCCATAAGGTACATGTCTGCATGAGATCTTTGTTAGTTAATGCTCGTTCTGGATACTGCTTAGAATTTATTCTGACAAATATTCACCTCACATCAGGACTATCAAATATGGAATTATTTTAAAGCTAACTTCAGAATTGGTTTTGTCACTGAAAAACCATACATTTTTTGGTAGCTGTTCACTTAGAGAAGTTATTTTATATGTATTATTGATTACACATGAAATTGCAGTTTCATAAACTTTGTTGTCATTAATTTACTTCCATTAGTGATCCAGGTGTTACATCAGGAGAAAAACTAGATAGTTTGACCTTTACTACTACCTGCTGTATACCACCCACTGGCAATGGAGCAGTTTAATATCTGTTATATCAATGGGTAATTCGCCAACATACAAAATTAAAGCACTTTGTGATTCAGCAGAAAATGGAAAATCATAACAATGGGCCAATGCTATTTGTGTGCTGAAATCGACAAAAAAAACATTTTTCCAATTTGATTCTGGCACTCAGTGTATTATTGTTTGTAATGAGCTCAAAATTATCTGATATAGATTCAACCTTATTTACAATTAATAACTTATAGTTTTATTAAGATCTGTAACATTATAAGTGCCCTGTGGTATCTGGCTGAATTAATTGAAATATAAAATCATGATTCATATTAGTTTTGATATTTGCCATAGGTGCCAAACTATACCTGATACTAGTCCTATTTCATACTGTTTATGGCTGTCAAGTTCGATTGGTGGATTATAAACAACAAGTTTGCACTGTCTGCTGTAATCTATGATGAATCAAGCAGTAATGCAGTTGATAACATTCTTAGTTTATTTGATAGATAAAACTGAACTGCTGGCAGTTTGTGTTTTGCAGTTAGTGAATCAGACTGTTTTGTAAATACATTATAGTCAGATGGTAGATAACCTTTTTGATTTGAGATTATCTGAAATTTTCAATAATTTAGTTGTCAGTTTCTGTGCTCATATTCTGGCTTCCTTTGATGCTATTAATACCATCAGTCTATCAACTATATCTGCAGTCCTTAAAGAACTTAAGACTATCACCTTTCTTTCCAGGTATTTCTTCTGGAATTCATTTATCATGCCTTTTATCAGCTTCATTAAATAGGTTATAAAATGGCCATTTGTATGGAATTTTATTTAATACAACATGTTTATGCTAAAATTGTTAAGACTTAATGATGTATCACATTTTTCTCCAAATCAAGAAAAACTGTTTTTGGACTGATATAAATTTATACTTGTCTACTAAATCAGTGATTTTTCTAGCAATTACTGAAATTAGAAATTACAAATTTTGTTTCCACACAGTGGGAAACATGGCCCAAGGTCAGGATAGAAGCTAAAGTAACTAAATTGATTTATGGCTTGTTAATTGAAAAGGATAATATTACTCCTACCACCTAACCAGAAAAAAATAAATAAACTCAATATATTTATCTAAATATTGCATATTTATTGTAATGGCATATTTTATTTATTTCATTGAATGATAACTTCATAACTTTATACAGTTACTAATTATAACAGAAAATCATAAAAACATTTACGGATTAAAATCTTTTATTCATAGGACATCATGCTTGAATATAAATACCACTACTATGAATACTACTATTAAAAATACTGCTATTACTACTACTACTAATAATAACAGCATTAATAATGATGCTAAAAGAATGTCCATCTACCAAAGATTTTCTAGTGGAAACAAACATGGAGGGGGGAGTTGGCACTAACCATAAAACATCATGCATTCAGTATATTCAGACAAAAATAATTCTGAAATAAAATAATTAGGGATATAACATGACAAAATAGATGACACAATGATACAAAACAAGAATTATGATAATTAATAGATAATAAGCTGAGTTGCTTCTTTTTAGATCCTATTCATAAAATCAGTTTCTGGCTCCATCTCTACAAGAGCTGATTATATGAAATTCACAGGCTCTGTGTATCATTATAGACTAAATATGCCTACCAAAGTTAATGCATGCAAAAGCACCCAACAAATGAAAATTTATGTCAGATATGACGATTTGGTAAATGGTCTAAAACACTTAAAATGCTGCCACAATCAATTCAGCTTCAAATTCCATCAACATCAAGATCACCAAGACATTTTGTTGTATGTAATAGACCATATGGGCATCAAAGTCATCTTATTAATGTCCAAATATGTGCCATAACCCAGTCTTTTGCAGAGTGTAGTATTTTTATAAAGTCAAATAGATGTTGCAAATTCTATTTGGAAATCTGCTTCACTAATGAATCTCAGCAATCTATCACGGCAACAAGAGTTTGAAAATGTTTAAAGAACAGATATTAAATCTTTTACAAAATGTGTGTGAGCTAATTAAAACAATCATATCTTAACTTTAATGTTCCTTCATCCTTGTCCAATGATTATTTTCTGGCTTGAAAATTCAATCATTTCCTTTTAACTGAATAAGGTTTGAATCCTGGTTCAAGAGAACATCTTGCTGAATAAGCACAAATTGTACTTCAAGATGGATGCATTCACTTGGAAACTGAATGAAAGATCACTATGGGCATTTATCAAGTCAGATAGGCTCCAAACTAATAGAAATGAGCATCTCACAGAGGAGGGGACTGAGTTTATGGCATGCATGAATTTTCCAGGTCTGTTATATGTAAAAATCCAGTCTTGCCACTCCAAAAATAAAATCCATTTACTGGGGATCCAATACAAGCTGAAATATTCATGGACTCCATCAAAAGATGGTATTGTTCCTGCAAGGTTTGTGCTGGGTTGTTTGGTGTTGTCTAGTTTCCAATAGTTTCTTGGCTGCAAAAGATTGGTAAATGATGAGTTGACAAAGAAGGCATCACTAATTAGGCGTCTTAAGGATGCATCATCTGTTCCAGAATGTAAGTATGACAATGGGTTGTTTTTCTACACTGTAACCACTACTTTCATCAGTAGTCATCTGACTCCTTTTATGTTTAAAAGACAAATTATAATTTTGTATAATTTGAGTTGTCATCCATATCACAATGTTTCCTAATATTATTATTGCATCTTATTTGTGTGATATTGAGGAAGAGTGAATAAGTGAATGATAATACATAATACATAACAATTACCAGATTAAGGCCTTCCAAGGCTCTCATCACTGAAAATATTATAGTACCCCACCCCGACTATTAAATGTGAAATTAAAAAGAAAACAAAAACAAATACCAGAAGCTAAAAAAGGCTTGAAAATACCAGTGCTGCCACCATGCCAAATCAAACTACTACTACATGCAGATTGAAATGGTCATACATAATTTGTTCAATTTTATGATCAGCAAATAATTATAATTTTTTCTGGTGTCTCAGTTGTATACATGCCAACCATTATGCTTTTGGCGTAATCATTTTGCCTTTTTTCACTAAATTACGTTTTATGCGTAAATGTACTTGGATTACGCTTTTTCGGTAAATCCCCTTCCCCAAAAAATTAATTTGTTTTCTCACTTTTATTAACATCCCACTAATCGCTCAAAATGTATTCTAGACAAGATGGTTTCTGAGTAAGTGTGACATAAAAGTACACTTACCTGTAGACTAGCGGTGACTTTCCTTAGTGTTATGTTCTGTTTATAGCAGCTGTTTCCAATAAGACCTCTGTTTCTATTTATAGCAGCTGTCTTAGGACATAACAGACTGGTTTTCTAATTTTTAATCTTTGTTCAAATATTCTTTGTTAAAAATAATATGATGTACATAACCATTCTGTAGGAATTTGTTGGTAAAGTCGTCCTATTTATTCTAGTTGATGCATATGTTACAGCAAACATGTTTCTCAAGTGATTTCACAGATGGATTAGAAAGAAGAAAAAAAACAAAAAAAAAAGGACTTAAGATGAATACATGAATAACACAATACAGTGCCATTCTAGGGTAGCTTCACGAACATTGCAGGTTGTGTGGAAAGAATTTTAATATTGGTCATATTGTAAAAGAGAGACGCTGCTCATTTTGCTAACTCCATTACTAAGGTAACTTCTTTTTTACAGAAGAACTGAATTGTGGAAATTTTTTTTAAAAATGCAGGTGCGTTTTATCGAGCAATTAATAGAATACTGACAACTAGTGGTAGAATACGACTTTGGTCCTTTGTTTAAACAGATGCTTCCCGACACCAAAAGTGTGGAAAATATGCATTTGTTTTGTACATATGCACATTGAATTTTATTATGTTATATGTGGATTATGCTTTTTCTGCTGGATTACTCCTTTTGTCCACTTGGATTATGCTTTTTCCTCGCCAGAGGTTGGCATGTATGCTGTTGGGCTGTTGCCCTAAGCGCATGATTAGTATGCTTGAAGGGTAATCTGGTAACATACAAATTAAATTCAATTGAATACAAAAAGGTATATTTTAAGGAATACTCATTAATAATTTGATTTTTTATGTCCATGTTGACCTAAAGTTTTTTGTAATGCTTTTTATTAGTTCTGATGACTGAAGTCATTGCAAGATCCGTCTGGTCACTTCCCAGTGAATCTAAGAGGGGTCAAAGGTTAAATACACAAAAAATGGCAATGACAGTAACAGTTGCTCACTGTACAGACAGCAGAAATTTATCCTTCAGTGCCAGGTCTTGCTACCCAGGGTCATATTATGGGTGGATGAGTGGAGATGTTATAATCATCAGGATTTGCTATAAGTTTGGGTTAACTTCTACCAGTAGGCGATATGTGTTTAGTGAGTGCATTTCTTTTATCATATGCTATGTTGTCTCTTGCTTGCATAGATTTTCATTTTAACACTTCTCTGAACCTCCAGTTATGTAGAAAGCCTTTTATGTAGAAAGCCTTACAGTGAGATATTTGCATGATTTTTGCATAGGAATACAGATAAGCATGTCGACCTACATGCATAGTTTACAGTACTTAAAATATTTATGCACAAAATTTGCCTTCAACCCATGTCAAATGAAAATTGTCATTGTATTAATGTGGCTCACTTTACTTTAATGGTATATATAATCATATAACATTATTTAATTCTTTAGGATTTTTCTATATGTTTTGAATTTCTTCCTTGTCTCCATCAAGGGCCCCAGTTTTGAGTCACTACAAGGAATTATATATAGGTCTACATGTGCATGGGAATCCAGAGAGAAAGAGTGTGTAGTATAATTACTTTAAACAAGGAAATGGTAGAAAAATAATTACTTTGACTCGTTTTTCATCCTAGTTTATGTGCAAACTTGTTTCCAAAAATTCCTTGTATAAATCCCAAATCATGTAAGATATAAATCACTATCTTTGCCGACTCTATTGCTTATAAATCATTTGCAAAACAAATATTAAAATGATTATGTTTCCTTTGTTCATTATAGGTATATGTTCTTTATGTACATCCTCTCATTTCACAGACAATTGTATGCAGTCAGTGTAATGCAGCATTCCCATGCTGGTTTAAAATTAGATGCAAAAGGTCTAGAGAGTGCAATACCTATAACCTGTTTCTTTCCTGTATTCTCCAATGCCATTACTTCTAAAATATAGTGTTTTCTTTCTTATTAATGTTCATATTATATATTTACCTATGAATATATAGGTTATAATTAGATTATAGTTTGACTATAGTCTATCAAAAGGTGTTATGAAGACAAATTTTTTTTTTCATCTAAAGATAAAACTGTAGTGTGTGTGTGTGTGTGTGTGTGTGTGTGTGTGTGTGTGTGTGTGTGTGTGTGTGTTATAAAGCCATGAAAATATAAGATAAAAGTACATAAATACATAGCACATTTTGTCATTTCTGGTGAAGGTAACATGCCCATGGATTCAAGTGGAAAAGTGAATGTACAGGCCACTGTTAATGCCTCCTGTACAGTCATATTCAGTAATATCAAACAATTATTTAAATAATTCAATATTATTAAACAGTATTTTATTTGAGGAACAGTTTTTGTATTTTATGATAAGTACCTTTCTGTCAACATATATTAGAAACAATTTTAGGTTGGGGATAAGTTTGATATTCTATTTTTGTCTACAATGGACCATTTTGGAATAATTTTAGAAACTAAACTTTATTAATAGAGCAATGGATTATAACCCATAAATAAAAAAAATGTATGTTGCAAATCTAAAACAGAGTGAATCTATGAGATGCAAATGGAATAGATGACTACTTTTCATGCCTCTTTAAAAAATGTTTTGACACCCTGTAACCATGGCAAGGGACACTGAACACAAAACACATGACAACAATACATGTTAACCACCTCATGCTACAGTATACATCATATAAGGACATTTAGAGATTGGGCAGAAAATGGCCCTTATTCAATATAGTCCTTTCCTTAGAACCTCTAATCGTTTTGCATCCATTTTTTTAATTTTTTTTTATTTTGTTAGACAAATTTTAGATGTTTACTGTAAGACCAGTTTACTGATAGATTAATTTTTGCAGTCTAAAAATCTGTCTCTTCCACATCTAATCATGCAATTTTGATCTCTTGCAAGCTTATCAAATAAATCGAAACTGTGTACACCATCACCAGTAGCATTATAATAAAGTTTGGCAAATTTATCCTTTAATACACCCCCACACTGTTCTTGGGCTATATTCTGTACAATGGTATTGTCTACTCTGGCAAATATGATAAAACATCCTGTATTTCGCCAGATGAATCAATTTATGTTTAAAATCTTGGGGCAAGGTAGATTTCATTACATTTTTTGTTGTGCAAGAGGAAAAATACAATTTGATCTTGTTCGATACTTAGCAGAATGTCATCTAGCTGAATCTAGCTTGGCAATAGGAATTAGATCTTTGGGTTGTTTAATGATAACTATATTGTTGCCTATGCCAAGTTCATTTTTCAGCTTTTCATTATATTTGCTAAGCATTCATACTTATCTTGATGTGGATTTATTGTGTAGTTATAAACTTGTTCCTAGTCGAAGAGGTGGTTAAGTAATAAATTCTTCAGAAGTTAGTTTGCCTGATCACTTTGCCCTACTATCAAATAAAGGCAGTGTGGTAGGTCATGGTTATGCTGATGTTTTATTCAGTGCTCCTTGTCAAAATTATTTATGCTCATTCTATTCACAAAATATTATCTCCCAGTCAAGGTTAAATTTTATCTTGCAGTAAGAAACACAATGAGCTGTTGCACAAAATTTTGTACCTTAATTGACAGCAGGAAAAGGAACTATGACCACTATGGCTGGTGTAGATTTAACAAATTATATTTAAAAAAAGATAGACATACAATGACAGGTAACTTAAGTATGTCAGGTCAGTGAGTGCTAGACCTTGAAACAACATACCCACCAATCAACCAAGATAACTTGCAGGCTGTAAGCTTTGCCCAACTTTATGTGGTGACTCTTGAGTTGTCTTTATCAGGTGAAAAGACAACTGGAAATAACAGAGTTACAAAAAAATTGTAAATCTTTAGAGCCAACCCACCCTAATAATTTACATGCAGTAAAATATGCAAGACTTCGCTTGTTAGATAATTCTAAATTGTCATTACCTGGTAGGATGATGACTAGCAGGTTAGATATAGGTGGAATATTAACATTTAATGCCAAACTTGATAATAAAACTTTGAGCTATAATGATTCTAAAACAAATGAAAAGTATGTCAAGGACAAGTTAGTAATCCAGCAGTACATGACTGACACATTGATATGGCATGGAATAAAATAACATCTAATGCAACTGTTATGTTGACCTGAGATCAATTACTGTACCAAACAGTGCTATTCATGTATCAGGTTGATTCACTTTATGCTAAACAAACCATTGGTACAATTACAGATATATTAAACATGGGCTGAATAAAATAACAGCAGACTATAATCCAGTCCATGGTTTTGACCTTACAAATATTTTGTTCTTTGACACTGAAATAAGTGCAGCATCAGCAAGTGCAATTACTTCTGCAGAAGTCAATAATGTTTTTAAAAAAATCTGGTGGTAGGTAACAGGTGTGATCAATATGGTTACTAATAAGATAACTTCTAGAATGTACTTGTTTCTACATCCATCTTACAAAGAAACAGTATATGGATAGTGTTACACAATCACTTGTAGCTGGTGTTGTACAAAACAAGCTAAAATAAGTGATGGTCACATTCAACATCTCGCAGATGCTATAAATAATTGTTGGAGTTTTGTTGTAACAGCACCAAAATATTATTAAGCCATTTTATGCATTTGCTTTTAACAGCCCTCTATCTGACCAGTTAGAGTTGATGGAGAAACAAGTGACTTTTGGATCAAATAATGTGTCCAGCAGAGATAGCAATAAAATTTCATCAATGAGGTCAAATAAATGCTAATGATGGAGAAAATTATTCCAATCGACTAATCTATATGGTATATTAATTGCTTATGTTGATGTTTCTTGGTAATATACATTTGAGCCTGAATTTACCACAAACAAGTACTCTTATTTCGGATTTGCTCAGGTTTACTGTATGCACTTTATAACCTAGAATAAGTCTGGTGTACTAGCACCCATGATTTTAATGGGATTGTAGTCTATTATGTCTATTGATCAGCTATCTATCAAGTTGCAAAAGAGTTTTATAATTTGATACTAAATCCGAAAACAGATCAAAATAGCTGATCTTGATCAGCTAGACCCATTAAAAGTGTGGAGGAAGCAAGAACAAGAGCAATAAATATGACTTCTCAGTTGAAAAAATTAACTTCACATTCGGCTGGTTTAACTGAGAACAGTGACAATTTTGCTAGGGTTTCAGGAATGAGAGGCCATCAACTGAGATACATTTTCAGAGACGTAAATATATAATTGGTAAATAGTGTCCTGTAAGGGAGTATGAGGAGAAGCAATTAAAAGTTGAAAATATTCGATAGATACACTCTTCGAAGTTAATATAGAAAATGTTTTGAATGTTGATAAATTTAACCTTTTAAAAACAAAATTTTAATGTGGTAAAAAGCCAGAGCAAGAGAGACTAAAGAAGATTCATGATGAGCTTGACAAACTAAGTGAAACGAAAACAAAGTCTTTTTAGCAATGTACAGACTGCATATCTCCCATGCCACTGTAATGAAACTACCCTTTTGAACGTAGTTAATGATCTTCTCTCTGCCTTGGAAATCAGAAAGATTACAGTCCTCACCCTCCTTGATTTGTCTGCAGCATTTGACACAATAGACCATGATATATTACTCCAGCATTTGACATTCATTATACAGCCTTAATGTGATTCAAGTTACAAATGGAATAGACGCCAGGCCAGTCGATCCATGTTGTGGTGTTCCTCAGGGGTCTGTTCTTGGACATGTTCTCTTCATTCTATATATACACTCATCTGCACTCAAGTGTCATAGACCATCATCCAGTGTCTCACCAATTGTATGCTGATGACACCTAAATATACAAATCTATCCACCCAACTGAAATTGATGCTACCTTCCAAGGCATAGAGAGGTGCATTTTCATTGCGAAATCATGGATGACATGTTACAAGCTGCAGATGAATGATAAAACTGAATCTATCCTGATTACATCACAAAGACTTTCTCATTCACATTGTTTACCTCAAACAATAAATATCAGCAACACCAACATTAAATCAAGCAGTCAGTAGGAAACCTTGGCATTACTCTTGACAGTACTCTCTCATTGCATCAACGTGTCATGAACATATTCAAGGCTGCATATCTTGAGCTGAGATGCATCAGCTCTATTCAGAAGTATCTTTCAATTGGCACTTTTGTGTTCCTTAGTACTTTCAAGACAGGACTATTGTAACTCAATTCTGTCTCAATATCT
This sequence comes from Potamilus streckersoni, assembly GCA_016746295.1. Lineage (NCBI taxonomy): Eukaryota > Metazoa > Mollusca > Bivalvia > Unionida > Unionidae > Potamilus > Potamilus streckersoni. Next base: position 5,453,610 of record JAEAOA010002353.1, on the reverse strand, counting down.
ACTTCAGAAACTTCAAAAAGTTCAAGACACTGCTGCTCAGATCATCCTTAGAGTACCACGATCAGAGCATGCCTCTCTGCTGCTCTGTACCCTATACTGGCTATCCATATGATCCAGAATTAAACACAAAATTTGTTCTCTGTGCTAGGTTTCTCTGATGGGTTTCAGTCCAACATGCCTATATAACATCACCCATATGTAATCACCTGCAAGATGCTTATGCTCCTCTTCTGACATGCTTGTTCTCATTATTTCCACTATAAAGTTGAAATCATATAGACAATGGTCTTTTGCACACCAGGGCCCAGTAACGTGGAATGAATTGCCCACTACACTTAGACACAATGATCTCATTCAAGAGTGCCCTTGTAACCCATCTATTTCAACTGCAAGAACAGTCATAAGGACCTAATGATGTATCCTTACCTTAAATATTTACAGCATGTTTTTCTGTTTCTAATTTTGTGGTGTTTATTTTATTTTTGTAATCATATTATTAAACATGTTTTTCATTTATGATACTATGTTTAGTGCAGCATTAATGTGATATACAATAAAATTTTCTATATCACCAGTGAGAGTGCATCAAAACTAGATATAATGTTGTTACCAGGTTAATGTCAGCACTATTATCCACTATTTCTAACAGCATCTTTTTATCACAAAGTACTTAAAATACTATACATTTAACAAAAAATGTGTCTGATTACAATTTTCTGAAACATGTTTTCTTGATTCATCTAGTTTGTCAAGCTCATCTCAAATCTTCTTTAGTCACTCTTGCTCTGGCCTTTTACATTGAAATTTTGTGGGTAACATTAAACCCACTACTCCTTATAAGTGCTTGTGATAGGTATCGTTTTATCATTGGTCAATAAAAAGATAGACCAAAATACAAGAAAAAAATATGTTTTGTAAAATAATTTATTATGCTAGGTCTAATGCAGTGACTGTGAGTCAAACAATCTGCTTGTAGATATGATACTGAACAGTGTTGCGAAATACGAAAAACAATACTCAGTAAATTTTGTGTGAAATTGCTAGCAATTTTTTTTTTAAAAAAAAGGACGGTAATAATTTTATGTGAGATATGAAATATGGAGGATACCACATTAATGATGAAAAGAATTCTTTTCCAAGGAAAGCATATGAAGATTAAGCTTGACACTGAAAAAAGTACAGAACATATTTCAGAAGCAAAAATAAAATAAAGCTGTCTTTGGTACACATAGAAAATTTGGATTATTTTAGTAAGCTTACCTGGGTCACATACTCACTTTCTGATGCTGCTGATAATCTTTATAATACAATATCACAAGACAAATACAAAAAGTTCCATATATATCTAGTAATAAAGAAGGAACAGTGCAGGTACATGCAGTAAAGCTTTGACCTGTGATAAATCTAGAAGTCAGGCTAATACTACTCTCAGTGTGAATGACTGAGAAAATAAAACCAAAGATATGTTTCTTAGAGAAAGCTATATCACATAAATCAGATAAAAAGGCTCAGTGTAAATGTCTGACACCATTGGTTAGAAATGACTGAAAAGATAGTAAAAAAAAAAAATAGTTACAGAGAGGAAAATGTTATGAGTGTGCGTTAGGCTTTGCAGTCCAGGGGGGTGAAGATTTATTGCTTATTTCCAGACGACATAATTCCATTATTTAACAAGTACATCTTAATCATCCAACAGGAGGAGCCTATGATCCACAAACTTGGAGAAAACATGCTTGAATTATTAAAGCAGTTGCTGATCAAATTTGTAAAGGCTACAGAATTTTCACAAGCCAAGTATCTTACTGATATCGATTATCATGACTTTAAGAAACAAAAGTCAGATGATACAATTACAGTAGATGCAGAAACAAGAAAATACTTGGCTGAAAGGTAGCTGTATGAAAGTAGCCTTTGTCAATTCTATAAAGATGAAGAGATTAAGAGGTTTCCCTTGAAAAAATGACTTCTGAAACACAGTGCAGTTGCTGATGTGACATGATATTCCTCATTCAGATGCAGGTTATGAGAGGGTGTTTTAAAAAAACTACTCAAAATCCAGATTGTCTATGTCAGTTGATACCTTGGAAGCAATACTAGTCATGAAAGGGAAAGGGGGGGGAATGCTTCAAAATGGAGTTTGACCATAAGTTTATTAGATAGTGCAAAAGTGCCATGTACCAGTCACATCAGTAGCTACATATTGTAAGTTACAACATGGATGTAGACTGTAATGGTTATTAAACTTTTATTTGTTGCCAGTACTTTATAGCTTTTACACCTTACTGATAATTGGTTCAACTTCCTGAAACATTTTGATTGACTTAATGAGAATGTCTCTTTAGGGTTGGCAGGTCTGCATTCTCAGTGCACAAATTTATTGATTATATAGGATTGTGATCTGTTATGGGAGAACACCTGTCTTGAGAGACCATAATATTTTGACAAAAGAGGTGGTCTTTCAAGACAGGTTTTACTGTATAAGCAAAGAGTAGGACACGACTGCAGAATAAATGGTAATGAAACAAAACTCCTTCTTACAGCAAAAATGAAGCAATTAAAACTTCAGCTCCAAACATGTCATAGCAAATGTACTTGCTAATATAATTATTTCTAAAATTCATTGTCATCTAAATATTCATCTGATTTTTGAAGGCTGAAAAGTCAAAAAGAGAATATATATTGAAAATTCACATTAAGCTATAATCAGCCATTTTCACTTTTGGAACTTGTGACTGATTTAATCAAGGCCCATTATAAATTCACCAAGCCTGTTGAAATTCAATACCAGTCCTACCAGAACCCCCATTAATTTCTCATTTGGCTAAATTTTAATTAATGTATGGACCATTGGCAATGTACCTAAAACTTCGAAAGAGGCTGTGTATCTGTACTTGTCAAATCAGGTAAGGATACCACAGATCCTGTCAGTTACCATCACTTTGCCTTGCTGTCTGTAAAATTAGAACAAATGATCAATGCAAAGTTTGTTTGGTACTTGGGACCTGGGGAAATTCTTTTTCTTTAAAATTCTAACCCTTTGCAAAATACAAAACTCTAGAGTGCCACTTTTGCACTGCTTTTTCAAGAAAGAACATTTAGTAGCTGTTATCTTCAGCTTGGAAAATGCCATTGATTCAACATGGAAGTATGAATGACCTGCATGATCTAGGTCTTAAAGACTATCTACCCACTTTTGTTTAAATTTTTCTTTCAAATAAGGAATTAAACATGAGTTGGCCTGTCTCTGATATCTTCTTTGAGCAAGAGATGGCTGTGTCCCAGGGTATTGTTTTATTTTGTATGCTTTTTACATCAAAATTAATAACATTATCAAGTAATTTGGCTTCTGGTATGGACTCGCTCCATATAGGTTGATGATTTCCTAATATGTTATTCATCACATGATAGAATTGAAAGACAATTGCAACATAATATAAAAACACAATTCAAAATTTGGTAATGTCAGTGCTTTCAAATTCTCAAAATCAAAAACAGCATGAATGCATTTCTGTCAGCTGTGGAGACAACATGATGTTAGCTTGTGCTGTAGGTATTGTCTTGGACAGAAACTCAACATTCATTCTACACATTAGGAAATTGAAAGCTAAATGTTATTAAACCCTTAATTGACTCAAAGCAGTAGTGCACACTGACTGTGGTGCTGATCAAAAAAGTTGGACTTTGATTGTGCTTTTTATGGTTCAGCTAGAAAGTCATGCTTAAAGAGACATGACACAATTCACCATTGGAATATGACTTGGTTTCGGAGTTTTTAGGACATCTCACCTTTTGGCTGAAGCAAATGAATTGCCTGTATCACATGGTAATGAAACATTAACTGTTCAGTATGCCCTAAAATTAAGATTTAACCCTTTTCCAATCCAGTTACAAAAAATACCAAAATAAACTTATAATGTCATTCCTACCATTGGCGTTAAAATCTCTTTCACTCACAATAAGATGATTTTTTAAAGAAAACCAAAGTTGTTTGCTTCTGTAAAAACCACCATAACTTCTAAAGCAACTAAAATTACTCTTTACACTGCTAGAGGGATTTCAAGTCAAATCACTTTCATTTTTCATAACTTGTTTTAGAAACTTCTCTCCAAATTTAAAAACTTCACAAGAAATTACACTGATGGCCAGAAGGATGTTGAAAAGCTGCAGCAGTCTTCATTAGTGGAAATCATACTACAAAACTTGCCAGTCGGTGCATCAATATTTTTAGTTGAAATAGAATTTGACCAGAAATATATAGAAGCCAAAATATTTTGAATTTTCATCATTTTCTCTGATTCACTATCATTAGTACTTCAGTCACATCACAGCTGGAAGTTGGAAAAGCCATTATCTCATTGAACCAATCAACTGTACATGTACCACTTACAGCATAGTATTATTATTATTATTATTATTATTATTATTATTATTATTATTATTATTATTATTATTATTATTATTATTATTCCTGTAACTTTTTCACTGTGAAGTGGCAATATTTAGTATTTTCACTGGTGGCTTGTGACAATATAATATTTCCACATTGCAAGTGAAATATTTCATTATGTCTACCCAACAAGTCTCTGAATGGAATTTATGTTCTAGTTGCTGTTAACAACATTGCTGAGGTGTAGGTACTATAGCAACATGACACAATTCTAAAAGGCTTCATATCATAACATGACTAAAAACTAATTTTAATGATTGTGAGTTTACTTGTAAGAATTTAAAGAGAGAGAGAGAGAGAGAGAGAGAGAGAGAGAGAGAGAGAGAGAGAGAGAGAGAGAGAGAGAGAGAGAGAGAGAGAGAGAGAGAGAGAGAGAGAGAGAGAGAGAGAGAGAGAGAGAGAGAGAGAGAGAGAGAGAGAGAGAGAACAGATGAACTAGTCCTAAATATGGAGATACAGGTATGAGGAATGTTGTACTTCCTAAATGGAAAAAGAAAGTAGTTCCCACCAAGGGATATAATCTTTCTTATATTGATACATTTTACATTTTAGTATCTCATTATGAAACGTTAGTAAAAGTAAATATTTTGTTGCCAAATTTGTTCTTGGAGTTTTCTAAGAATATCTGATATGATAAATACCTAAAAATTCAGAATTGTAAAAGCTGAAAAGAAACCGACTTGTGGAACCCTGCAAATGCTGCCAATATATTATCAAATCTATTTGAGGGACTCTTGTTTTTTTTTTTTCATATGTGCTTACTGTTTTAGTGAAAGTGATTTGGAAAGTTTATGTATTTATGTTCAGCATTCAGACTCAAAGGTATGCTGTAACAATATGGTTAATCAAAGAAGGTAAACTAATATATATGTACAAGTTACCTAATTTAGAAGAAAATGGCATTAAAAGAGCAAAGTTTAGGCCTTAAAGTTTGCTGCTTCATTAGCTTTCATTTATGAGCTTATTTTCTGGTGCTTTTTGGTGAACAATATTTTGTACTTGGTGAACAATATTTTGTACTCCATTACATTGAGTGACATTGTTATCATGGACTGGATTGATTATTTGTTCTTGGATGATAAAGTTTCAGATAATTTTGTTTGACAATCAATATTTTTGTGTAAACTTTGTGCTATAAATTTAATATAAAATTTATTTTGACTATTTACAATATCTTGAGTGTAATCAAATATGATGTCATCAGATTGAAGTCCAATCCTTAGCAGTATTTATCCAAATAAGATGATGCCTTGCATGATATGACTGTGGATTTTTGGAATGGTTTCCCAGCAGGTTGAAAGAGTCAGGTTAATTAAGAGAAGTTGATATGAAATGTCAGGAGTTTGCTATCATTTCGCCATGTGTAATGCAAAACCAGTGTCTATCAATATGATAGTGGACCCAAATTTTCCATTATCTAACAAATCTTTCTTGTTACAATTAACTTAAAATTAAAAAGTACAGTGAATAATGGAAGCCATGAGAACCCAGTCTATACTGTTGGTAGACAACACTGTGGTAGACAAGAGCATATACCATATATATTTGCTTATAAATTAAGTCAAACTGCAAAATGTCAGAGATCAGAATCTTTGGAGCCATAATGTGCCTGCAGATCAGGGTCTGTATTGTTTATTCTGTTGATTGCTCCTATCCAACTGCACAGACACAGATTTGCTGGCACATTATGCGACATCAGATCTGGGTCTATGCAGTTAGCAGTTGGTCTCACACGATCTTGCAGCTCCTCAGCATTTGCAATTTTGCAGCTTATTTTAAAGCTTTTTGATATATGAGGTGGTATATCTACATCATTATCTATGTAAGAATTTAGATCCATCCCCAGGTAAAAGAGAAAAGGGGTGGGGTTGATGCAAGGGGATGGAATGAAGAACTTAGAAGTTTGAGCACAGGGTTGCTTTACTTGAGAGTTTCTATATGTATTTTTTGTTTATACTTAGTTCTTAACCACTAGCATTACTATCCAATTCTATCTTCAGATAAATTCATTATTCTTAAAAATGATAGACTTTGATAAGTTGATGTTTGTTTTGAAAATGTAACCTAAACAGATTTTTCTTCTAACATTTTGTTTAACACTGTTTTAGATGAATGGCTGAGCTTTACGTATGAGAAGGCCAAGCAAGTATTCCACCATATATGGACTTTCCTGCTGATGTTAATTCTTCTCCTATTCAGTGTCATCATATATCTGTAAGTACAGACATCCATTGGCAGACATGTAAAATTTTAGCTTTACAAGAAGAGCTTATGGGATGGCCTGTTATCTTTCATCCATCATCCAATGTCTGTCCATATGTTAGTGTAAGTTTTATTTCACTACTTCTCACGATAGGCTATACATGGCAGCCAGTATTAATAGTGGAGGAAGAAATGGGGAAATCCCCGGAAAGAACCACTGACCCACGTGAAGCTGCTGGCAAGCTTTCTCACATATCCACATTCGCCAGATCCTAGACTTGAACCCATGCAGACAGAGGTGAGATGGCAGTGGTCTGTAACAGAGAGCATTTTAGACTACTTGGGGCCCTTGACTTCGTAAATGACATCCACAATGAAATATTTACAATTTTGTATAATTCTCCTAAATGGATGGTCACATCAGCAAAGGGGTTTTCATTTAAAAAATGTCATTTGATGGTGTCCAGTTTGTCTTAAAAAAAACTGTGCCAATCTTAAATTCAGTTTGACTGCCACAGAGTCCGATTTGAAAATCTTACTGCTCAGTATTACCAAAGATGGTTTAAATAAATTAAATAAATGAACTGGTCTGATCTTTAGTTCATGGAAATTCTTTTTTGACATTAGAGCATCATTCCCTTTGACAGACTCTTGCTTTACCTGTAGCAGTTGACCCATTACTTGGCATCAAAGACTTTGTGTTAAAATTCTGTAGAAGAAAAAAAAACCCAACAGCGCCCAGATATTATTTCATTGATAGATTAATTTGCAGAGTTGAGATATAAACATTCTTTTTATTGCATTGATGCATTATTATGAAATTTTCAAAATGTTTGTTCAGGGGATTGTTTTTGTTATATTGTCATATTGTGTTTATATCCTTTTATGTTCAAATGGTCTTTATTACAGTCAACTCCACTTATATGCATAGCCTCCAGACCAGACCCAAGCTATGCATAAAAATGGAGTATGTATTTAAGTGGAATTCATGTATACAGTATTTACCATGTACAAATGGGACCATATTTTTGCTATGCACTTAAGCAATCTGTGCAAATAAGGGATATGCATTTAAGTGGAGCCTGCTATATTTCTGAAAATACCATTGTTTTTAAGTGGACAGGGATCTGCAAGAGTTTTAGAAAAAGAAAAATTTTCATATTCACATTTTATTTTTTCTGAGTTATTATAATTTTTATTCTCTAAAATTCTTTAAAATTAAAATTATTTAAAAGAAACCATGGTTTTTATGTAGCTGATTCCCCCTCTTTTATCTGATTAACTGGCATTGCATGGAATACATCTTAATTAAATGAGATTATCATCATTTATTATCTGTGATTTTGCACAGGTGATTGTTCTTTGTCATTTGGAACATCCTGGTCTTATTCCAATGCATGTCAAAGAACTATGACTCTGAAACAGAGTCCGAGGCAATCATGTTGTTACTTCCCAATTTGGTAAGGTTTTGGTGGATGAACATTCAGAAAGATTTTGATGAACAGAATCTTGTAACATGATAGGTCTTGAAAAAAAGCAATCTTCATTTCAACACTCCATGAAAGTACCTGCACAATTATTTTAAGGTTAGTCCTGCAACACTGTGGTGAAACAAATTGGAAGAAATCATTCACTTTCAATTGTCTGTAACTACTGTATTACTTGTGTATCTCTGTTAATGATGTATCATCAATATATTTTGATGGTATGAACAACCATGAACTTGAGGTCAGTTATTGAGATCTGAGGGTTTTTTTATGCAAGGAAAAAGGCTAAGGACGTTCCAATTTCAGTTGTAGGAAGCGTGCATGAAATGTATACTAATACATCCATGCAGGATGTAGTCCAATACAATTCAGGCACATTGTAAATTGTATTAAACAGAGGATCAAATGGGAAATTTGTTAGAAGATTCTGTCCTATGTTTAGTGGTAAAAATGCATTTAGAGCCAAGTACTGTAACTACCTTTCATAAGTCAGGTCCATTTGCCATCACAGATCTGCCACTTCATGTCAATGCAGATTATAAGAAGTAATCAGTACAAGAAACAACATGGACCTTGATCTGTCAGTGCATTATGTGCCAGCAGATCTGGGTCTGTATTTGCAGTTGGACCAATATGTTTGGTTTATTATGACTGTGTGTTTGTGTGAGTAAATAAAAGCATAACTTGTATTAATATTAACATTAATATCTGCTTATATTAGCAATTAAAATGTTTAATTTGTTCAGAAAGTCATTAAATATGATCTTACTGATTATGTTGGTGCTGCCAACACCAAAATTGTCAGACAATCAAACATTTTGATGTTGATCCATTTGAGTTAAGAATAAATTTGTAATTGCTAAGTTTGAGGCATGCTCTGTTGTTTACCGAATCTTGTGCTGGAGGTCACTGCTGTCACCTACAGAAGCATATTTTTGAAGGTAAAGTTTATCGGTGATTAATTACTTAGTTTAAGGTATACCCAGTTCTTTACCAAATCAAGACCTGATGTTCACTGCTGTCACCTAGAAAAGCATATTTTAAAGTTACAATGTATAAGTAATTAAGGCAACTTGATTTCTCATAAAACAAATATTGAGTAATTCACAATTCACCATTAAAATGAATATTGATTACTTTGTAAATAGGAAATTGTAAGGAGTGGGGTTGGAATTGTACAAGAAAACACAACTAGATATAGCTGAAGGCTAATATAAAATAAGATCATGATGTAAAATTTCTGAGTGCATCCGTTTTCTGGTACACCAAATGATCATATCACTGTGTTTGTTTCTGGGACAAGATTTCTTGACTGCTTGCTTATGTTTAGTGCCAATTTAGAATACAAAATTGAGTATCGCTAGTTTTATTAACAAATTTGAGAGGTTTTTTTGTTTGTACTTGAGCATGGATCATTTACTGTACTTTCTTTCAGAGTCTCTGGTTGTGTTCATGTAGTCTCTTGGCTCTGCAGTAAAGTCTGGCATTTGGTGCAAACACGGGTTTTTAAAAGAAAGCATTTTAGTGACCAACAGTTTTGGCAGAATTCTAGTGATACACCAAGGAAATTAGGATTGGATGAAAATATAGTGCTGCCATCTACAGGTAATATCACATTCACTTAACTTTGATTTCTATAGGTTTACTGGAGCAAAAGGAAGAGTTTTGTTGTGTGGGTTCAGAATCTTTCCCAACGGCTCACAGCAGATTCTGATTTTGTTGTTGTATGTATACTTGCATGCCGGAGAACAAGGTACATAAACACAATCTTGCATTGTGCTCATTTCAAATGAATAATATCATGTTACATGAAATGTATGATATTTGTGTATTAACATAGTAACACTATGGTCATATGTTAAAAATTCTATCATACATACCTACAGAATAGGGTATTGGAAACACAGAATAGGGTATTGGAAGCACAGAAACCCTCAGATCTAGCGGCATTTGCTATTAGCTTTGTTTGCTGATATCACAAAGTCACACATATCAAATCCGCAGAAATAAACTTGTCAATTACTTGTAATAATATTATGTTTTGTGCATGTGATAGAAAAGACAGGTTGGACAAATCAGGAGATTTCCAGAATTTGGATAGGAGTTTTGAACTCAAAGAGAATATTGACAACCCAAGTTTTTGCATGGAAATGTACAAAAATTGCAACTGTTGAACAAATTTACATTCTTTTTGTATTAAAATATGAACATCATCTCATCAATTCAGTCTTTTAATTATTACTGCCATTCATACTCTCCTTACGTACCACAAGCAGTTTTGGCATTTCTTAGGAAATGTATTTCTGGCAGTCCTCATCATAGTTCATGTTAATGCTTAGGAGATGATGTACTGTTACTGGATCCAGGTTTGCTCAGAGTCAGGTTGAATTATCCCCAAAATGAAAAATGTATTTTTTTATGTCTGCATTGAAATGTGTCACAACAACACTGCCAAGCCCACCAAGAACTTTTTAAATTGTTTCCTGCCTGTGGGTGGATTAAGATTGTTGATCTGCTTGCCAGAATTGCTCATGATTGATACTGTCTGGTTGTATTAAAATGTTTTAATGTCAGTAAGTTTCATCACATGAAGCACAAAGTACATGATTCCATGACATAATTCATGACTTGAAGTCTAATTTGTTAGTCCTCATTATTATCACTGTCACAAGTCTTTAATAATGACTGTTAGATCCAGAAAATGATTATCACTTATTATTATATATATTATATATGTATTATAGATACAGAAAAAGGTCCTATTCATCCATGGCATTGCCGATAATGATAGCATTTAGTAACAAGTATTTTAATCTAGTTAACATTTATGTTTAGAAAGCATTTAATCAAGGACAGTGTTGTTTTTGTTTTGCAATGCAGGCATTCACAGTAGTGTCAAACACATTTTGCCTAAAAGTTGTGGTCACTGGTATTGTTCTTCCATTGGTCATGGTGCACCAAAGCTGAACATACCTGGTGGAGAGAGTCAAAATAATGTTAATTGTTTTATGCTGATTGGGTTCTTTAGCATACCCAACCATAATCAAATAATTTTTTTAATCCTTTTTGGAATTACTTATGCTCATAAAGAGTATCATCCACCTCATTAAACTTCAAACAATGCAGCCAGCTGACCTTGCTGAGAGGATCAAAGGGTGTGTTAAGTATATCTGTATTGTGTTTGTTAATTTTTATGATTATAGGTTGTAAGGGTAATTTCTTTCTAAACTAAAGGAAAAAAAAAATCTTGTTCAGAGGAATTTGATTGGTTTGAAGTTCAGGTTATGGGTTTGGAAAATCTGGTGACTTATTTCTGACTGGTTAGCAGCTAAAGGACCTGACCTTGTTAACATGTTAGAATGATCTGGAAACCCTCATTCTGGCTCTAAAATTGCATCTTGGTTTTTCCTATAAGGGATGTTTACTGGAAAATGAGTTATTCCTTTCTTAAACGCCAGTCTTAGTGGAGTCATTTAGTTGTGTTCATTTGAGAGGATTTAATTTTATTTTAATTGTTCATTGGTACAAGTTGGCTCATATTTTAGGATTAAGTAACTATTTTGGAATTACTGGTAAATATATTTTGAATTATATCATTATTATACATCAAGACTGTTAACACATCAAACTATTCTAGATGATTAGCAGATTTGCACAATAGATTTGACTTCATTTGGGACACCATTGGAACTCATTTAGAATACTTGATACTTTTGGAATTGTGATATAACTTTTGGGACCATTTTTTAGATTCCATTCACTTTACTTAAATTTTTAATTTTCACTTCGTATTCTTGGGAAACAGTTTGTTGAATTTTACAAAATGTGTTGGATTTCACTCTTTTCTGCTACTTAACTTTAGACCATATAGTTGTAACAGGTGCAATTAGCAACTACTTTTCTTGCCCTGCTTAATTCAGTTCAGTCACATGATTACATATATAGAAGTACATTGGAACCAAAATGTGAAAAAATGAAACCAGTCACTTATTTTGCATACAAAGAAGCTTTTGTTGAGTGATTGGTAATCCTAAACTCAGGAGAAAAAGCCTCCATTTGGGAGGTTTACATGTATGTTATTCTTTGATAATAACAAACATTCTCAGAGAACTCTTTGCTGACTGCAAATAATGATTAATGTCCTATGATATAATTGTTATCACTTATTATGGTCAGAAGGTCTAAGATCAAGGTCAACAAGAGCAAAAGAAGAAAGTTTTCACAAGTTCTGTGTCTTTTAATTGTGGCTGGTCTCATTTGTTGCTAGGTAAACACCTTTTAATTGTTTGGATTGTATCATTTAGTGTTGCTAGGCATTATTTTACTGTATGTTATAATAACTTGACATACATGATGTTGAGATTTTATCCTTTACAGGTGAGGAAGCAATGCAGAGGCTGTTGGCTTGTAAAGGAAAGGACCCATATAGGTTGGAGTTCTTAATTTTTATCCCATTTTTACAAAATACAGCTTATGGGAATAGTTCTGCAAGATATTTAACATTTATATAAAAAAACATAAATTGGGTATTTTGCTTTATAAAGGTATATGTATGTAATGTTATGTAATAAATAGACCTTAAACATTTTTGCTGTGACTGAGGCTGATTACTAGATGTGCACATAAAATTTTTATCTGCATCTTGGGAATGTAATTAGGAGTTGCATACATGCAAACCATTAAGCTTTTGGCGTAATCATTATGTTTTTTTCCTCACTAAATTACTCCTTAGGCATAAATGTATTTGGATTATGCTTTGTTGGTATATCCCACTACCAAAAAAATTTTGTTTTCTCATTTTTATTAACATCCCACTATTTGCACAGAATGCATTCTAGAAAAGACAGCTTCTGTGTAACTATGACATAAAAGTACACTTGTCTGTAGGCTAGCAGTGACCTTCCCATATGTTATGTTCTATTTATAGCAGCAGCTGCCCTATTTCCAAGAAGACCTCAGTTGTTTCTGTTTATAGCAGCTGTCTTGCTTAGGACAGAACAGACTGGTTTTCAAATTTTTAATCTTTGTTAACAATATTCTTTGTTAAAAATAATGAGAGGTACATGCCATACATGCCAGTTATTAAATGGCATTTTATGTCATAGTTACACAGAAGCTGTCTTTTCTAGAATTTGTAAGAATTCTGTAAGAATTTGGCAGTAAAATTTTCCTATTTATTCTAGTCGATGCATATGTTACAGCACAAAAGGTTAAACAAATGATTTCACAGATAGATTAGAAAGAATAAAAAACAAAAAAAACCTCAGAGATAAATACATGAATAACACAATACAGTGCCATCAATACAGTGCCATTCTAGGGTAGCTTCACACCCATTGCAGGCTGTGTGGAAAGGATTTTAATTTTGGTCATAGTGTAAAACAGATGCCTTGAATTAGATTGTTTTACTAACTCCAATACTAAGGTAACTTCTTTTTTACAGCAGAACTAAATTGTTGAAACGAATTTTATAAATGCTGGGGCGTTATTTACCAAGCTCTTAATAGAACATTGACCACAACTAGTTGTAGAATAGATGTATTTTGTACATATGCGCATTGAATGTTATTATGTTATATGTGGATTACGCTTTTTCTGCTCGGATTACTCATTTTGTCCACTTGGATTACGCTTTTTCCTTGCCAGAGGTTTGCATGTATGGAGTTGGATTTTGGAAAGTGATTAACGAATGACTAAAATAACTAGAGGTACATGCAAACAAGATATTTAACACAACAATAATCTTTCTAATTGGTTGTCAAGTTTTGACCATTCCATACTGAGATTCCTTGTTTCTGAAATGGAACCTGCATTGGTTCTTGACATAGCAGAATTTGTCTGTTTAAACCCCTGTCTTCTGCTTATTTTGAGCTGTTAGTATATAATATAAGACTTACTTCCTGATAGGGGTCCCCGAGTGGCCGAGTGGTCTAAAGTGCTGTCCATTACGGATCACTGCCATCTCACCTCTGTCTGCATGTGTTCGAGTCTAGGATTCGGTGAATGTGGATATGTGAGAAAGCTTGCCAGTAGCTTCTCATGGGTCGGTAGTTCTTTCCGGTGATTTCCCGGTTTCTTCCTCCACCATTAATACTGACCGCCATGAATAGCCTATCATGTGCTGAAAAATGGCGTTAAGCCCAATAACAACAACAGCAACTTCCTGATAGATGTACCTTGCAGTGTGAGTGAATTGCATGATCAGTAATTGGACTAAATCTACAATCAATTTTGTTTCAACTGATATAACTGTTGAGACAACCTGGTTTTGTATCTAAGAACTGGTTGTCATCCCATTTCATAAAAGTTAACACTTGACACTTCACTTCCATGAATCTTGTCAGAGATTTCAAGCTTCAGGATATAGTTTGCACTATCTGTTCTATCTGTAGTGTTTTTTAAATGTATGGAAGCATTACACCCCCCCCAAAACTTGTGAATACAGTGGGTTACCTGATTGGCTAACTCTGAACTTTCTCAAGATTAGGTATGCCTCTGGAATATCTGTGCATGCATTTTAAACAGTTTTGACAGTGTTTTCCATTTGAGACCTGGTAAAATCCTTGGGCTTGCAGGTTCAGTCTACTTACACCAGTTTCAACATGTTAGATATGGCTTTGCAAAGGCAAGAGTTGAGCCTTGTCGGACCTCTGGGGGCTGCCCAGACATTTACCATGGTGGCATCTTGATGTCATCACATCTTATGAAGGGTTTTAGTTTTTAATATTTTTTTCCCAGACTGGTACCTGCAAATTCTCTATGCTGATACAGTCTTGGCAGGCTAAAAAACTAATATGGCAGCACATTTGGTGAGCAGTATCACTTAATTTTTTGTTTTGGTGGTGTGTAATATATAAAGAAAATCTCAAAAGAAACTATACCAGTTAATGTTGATACAATATGAAATTCTTGTATAGAAATGTGTTGTGTGTGTGTGTGTTTATCATACTTTATTTTTGACATGTTGCATATTAGACTTGTCTATTTCAGCATTTTAGGTTTAAAGGTCAGTGCTACTGATGAAGACATAAAGAAGTACTATAGGAGGCAAGCTGTACTGGTTCACCCAGACAAGGTACTATATAGATCACTTGTGTTTAAAAGGTTATTGCTGTTGTTATAGAGTTTAATGCCATTTTTAAGCACAAGGTTGGCTATACATTGCAGCAAGTATAAATGGTGGAGGAAGAACCGGGGAAATCCACGGAGAGAACCACTGACCAACCAGAAGCTACTGGCAAGCTTTCTCTTTACCTACATTGGCTGAACCAAAGTCTTAAACCCACACAGACAGAGGCGAGATCAATGATCCGTAATGGTGAGCACTTTAGACCACTCAGCTACTTGGGGCCCGTGAGTTGTTATTGCCTAACTATATGCCTACCATGTAGTATTATGTTGTCCATCCATCTGTTACTCCATAATAACTCTTGTTGTCCACCTACATTTACCATACTTGTTGTTTGACTTGCACTTGGAATAAGGAAGAACAATACTCTTTTCAGGTACAGAGGTCAAGGTCACTGACTGAATGAAAATATAGTTTCTGCACTGCAAAAGTTATACATAACAAAATTTGACCAAACTTTGATGGCTTTCTCTTGGGGCAGGAAGAAACCTTTTGTGTTTGTGTGTTGTAGCTGAAGGTAAACACTTCATTATAGCTTCCAACTTTTAATTAGCCAGTAGTGAATTCCTTAATAACTCGACTGAATACCAGTCACTTTTCTTGAAAAAGTCAGATTTAACTATTGGGAGTAGAAGATCGATTGTTTCCAGTGATCTTAAATTATATGAAGTGGAGTATGTTGTAGAATTTAATGCTTTTTTGCAGCACAAGATAGGCTATACATGGCGGCCAGTATATCTGGTGGAGGAAGAACCCTGGAAAATCTGGGGAGAACCAGCAACCCACAAGAAGCTACTGGCAAGCTTTCTCCCATATGCACGTTAGCCAAGCATGAAACTCAAACCCATACAGATAGGTGTGAGACGGCAGTGATCTGGAACAGTGATCACTTTAGATCACTTGGCCAGTCAGGGCCCCAAGTAAAATCTGTAATAAATGCATAATTTTCAATCAGGTAACCAGTAGACAAGTTATTAATAGATTTGAACACTTAGATAAGTTTGTAATAGGTCTTTTTATTTTTGACAGTAACGTAGTTGAATTCTTTCAACAACTGCAGGGATGGTGTGCAGACATTGGCATCTAGAATCAAACAATATGTCCTGTTTTGTAGTTTAGAAACTTTATAAATGTTTGTGTTGCCACATATAGTACAGGCATAGTCATTGAGAGGTAGGATAAAACCATTATAGAAGAATTCTTTTGTTTTTTAGAGGGAAGCCTTAATTCTACCTAAGAGGACATGCCTGGATGAAATACTAATACATAAATTTTGTATATTAATGGACCAAGATAAAGTTTCGTCCACAAGAAGTCCTGAAATGTATTTTTTACTTGCATTATATAAATTACCTCCATTAACTGATATGTTTGGCAGCTTCCCTTTTTAAAATATTATTTTGAACCATTTAACATTAATTTTGATTTATTCAGATTGATTCTCATATGATTAATCAGACACCAGTCATTGACAATCCTCAAATCAGCATTTAGATCAGTTACAGTGTATTCATAAAGGTTGCTTGCAGTGATGTGCAGTCTAAATAAATATCACAGCAACTATGCTCAGTCATCTGAGTTATATCATTGATGTTAAGCAAAAATAAGAGGACCAAGTATAGATCCCTGTATTACAGCATGAGAAATGGTCTTTATTGGTAATAAATTAGAAACGGTCCTGCATAAAGTGAACCAGTGAAGAGTAACATGATCATGTTAGAACAGTTTAAATTTACATAGGAATAGTTTGTGATTAACAACATCAAAAGCTTTTTAGATCTCAACAAATAAGATACCATTCAGTTTACCTTCATCCAAATCCTTCAACCATTTATCAGTTAATTTAGTCAGGGTAATAAGACTGGAGTGGTGAAATTGAAATTTAATAAGGTTAAATGGTCTTAACAAATATATAACTGACTAAACTTGTTTTTCAAGGAATTTTGGAATTGAGGAGAGTACAGATAATTGTCTGTAGTTGATAGGGTCAGAATACAAGCCTGATGTTTATTATATGTGTAAGGGATGTGCATTGATGGGTGCAGCAGTATATGAGGACTTGTACCATTAATTGCAAAACCAATAGTTTTCAGCCTGAGTCATATCAGGTCATTGAGGATACAATGGAAACCAGATAATGAATAACCATGCAACAAAATTGGATATCATATTATCAATAAAACCCAATTTAGGAGAGTTATCAAGAAACTTTGTATCAAAATATGAAAATAAATGAATAACAGCATCTGCAATGTCAGTAAGCTCTTTGTCATTAACAAGAAGTCTTGCAATGTTAGATTCTGGGATGGATTGAAGCTTCTAAGATGAATCCACATTTCATTAGTAAACTGTTCAGTGGCATTATAAGATAAACCTCTTGGTATTTTATCACTAGGACAGTTACCTGATTTCTCCATTTCCTATAGTTCAGTGAATCTCATTATTGATGAAAGTAGTTCCTGTGTTTAATTGCTTTGTGTATTCCCATGCCAAGCCAGGCTGGTCGATGCTTTTTCTTTCTAAACATATTTATTTACAATAGGGTCATGCTTATCGAACACCTTTAAAAATGGCAATTACCACATATCTAGAACTTTGCTGGAATCATTTATGCTTATAATATATTGAAAAGATTTTTTTACCAGTGAATCATTCACAAAGTCTTTTCATTGACTTTTTTAAGCTTCCAGTATGATATTTAAATGTGAGAGTCATTTTAAGTTTGGGGAGACCTTGTAAATTTGACCGTATGATACTAATTGAATAGCGATCAATAATTGTCGACATTAACTTGTGTATTTCATGGTAAGTGGCATAAACAATAAGTGAGGTACTTGAAGCTGTTACATGTGCTGGCTGCTGAATCAATTGAATAAGACTACAGCACTTGCTTGGTAAATGGTTAGGGCTTGAGACTTAAACTCACTCAATAAGATTGATCTCATTGGTGTACATCATTCCATTTGGTAAGACAGACTTTAGCAATAGGAGGTCTATAAATAAAGGAAGGGTTTTGGTGTTAAGGATCAATCTAAATCCAGACAGATGCAACATTATTAGTCTCAAGTTCATGTTTTCCAACAAAATGATCTTTTTTGTGATCCTGCACACCATCAAGCCAGTCTTACCTTACAGGTGTTTGGAAACCTGGCACAGACTACGACCTGAGAAAGGTTTCACAAAAACCAATTATATTAGGTCTGTCTTTTTGACATAAACTAAATCACATTTCAGTAAATTTTGGAAGCAAATGCTGGATATTGTGAGAACTTATTTTTATATTTATATATTTTTATATTTTTTCCTATTCAATAGCCATACACATTCATGATTTCATCAGAGCCATTATAAAATGTACATCCTCGGATTAAAATCTGTGTTGGCATGCGAGTTTGGTATATTATCGGCAAGATCATTAGGGATATTGGTTAAAAAAGATGCATATTTTACATGTGAGCAGCTTTAAGCCCTTGGATAATGTGGTTTCAGGGTAGATATCCTGATTACATATCTTGTACTATCAACATTATCATTTGATAGACTGGACACATTTACATGAGCACATGAACTTGTGATTTTCACAAGATATACATGGAAGAAACTTCATCAGTCCATAATAATTGTTAGAAAATAGGCTTACATTTTGTCACCTGACCATATTAAAAGTAATAGATCTCTTTATTTTATTCAATTGCGAGTTACTATGGAAGGCTGTCACATTGGGACATTAAAATCTTTAACTTATGGCCATAATATTCTAGTCTAAACTTCTGTTGACATCAGTGCTGAGAATGGTTGGCTTCTCTACAACCATTGCATAATATTTAACAATTGTAAAGTACCCAAGTAAACATGTTTCTTAGGTCATGGTAACAGGTACACAAAAGGAGAAAATGATACTCAAAGATTTTGATTATATAAGAAAACCTCTCTTTTCTGGAAATGTTTTTGTTTGTCCTTAAGTGAGTGATAGCTATTCTAAATTTATCATTTGTAGTTGTATATATGTATGCTTCTACTTAAAATTGTTATAACATTCCTGACCAAATATTTACCCTTCATATATTTTGTATGATATGAAGTGGTACATAACTTTTACCACATTTCTGCAAAATTTGACATGCACATTTTACTCATTTTAGCATGGTGAATGAATTGTAACAAATATTTATGAATCATATAAGTTACATTTTTCTGTGATTTTTTAGAGAAGTATAAAAAAATGTACAACTTTTGCAAAGATGATTAACCATATTCACCGAACATTTTTGTGTTCAGAACCATACTCTGTTGCAATTTCAAGATGTTTAAAAGACTTGGTGCTTTGATCTCATAATACAGGGAATGTCTTCTTTTTATCATTATTCACTTTTAAATAGACTGTCACATCCTTCAAATCATAAACTATTTGTAAATAGTAGAGAATCATCTGCATATAATAATTCATTCACACCCTTCATGTCAGCATTGATACTTTTGACTGTCAGACTGTCATTAATAAAGATCATAATTAACAGCCAAGATAAAATCTCTCTCTCTCTCTCTCTCTCTCTCTCTCTCTCTCTCTCTCTCTCTCTCTCTCTCTCTCTCTCTCATATATTGTGTAAGTATTGTTGGGTTTGGAGTTTAAAAATTCAGATGCACCAAGAAAGGAACCACAGTCTTGGATATAAATGAACTGAAATCTATCCATATTTTCAGAAATAAATCCTTTGTTCATATGGACAAGCCATCTTAACAGTGAATTGTTTTATTATAATCTGCTTATGCAGACTTGGGCTGAGTACTGTATGCTTGGATACACTCAATAATCATGCCGATTGATTAGCTACAATTGATCAACTGTTGAAGGCAGGAACAGGAACTGCTACAATCAACCAAACAACAGCTAATGCTTTTTTCTTTTTTAAATGTACCCAGAAAAAATAGTTATGCTGAAACATCAAAGAAAACTGATTACCTTTAAAGCCCCGATCATTAAACACTAAGCAAATTTAAAAACATTTCAGTCTCATTGTTCTACAACTGTTTGATGTTGCCACTGCATTAACAAAGCTTTCCTTTAGCAGTAATTTCAGTAACACATTCACCCGATATCAAAGCAAGCCTACTTCAGCCTTCAATGAAAACAAGTACATTTCATCAAAAGATTTTAGCATGAAACTCAAATAAATGGAATGGAATCTGATGGATTGTTGCATTTTCAGAAGTGACTGGAACACATTTATTGTGCAATAAACGTTTCCTTTTTGCAGGAAATTTTTTGTGTGCTTACAATCACTACCAACATTTGCATAAAACAAAATTAAATTTCTAATCTTCTGAAACCATTAAATATCAAGCCATCAACTTTACTGAAAGTGGGTCAGCTTGCAAAGGTGTTTATTAAAATTTTTAATTTAATCCAGTTTCTTATGAGCAGCCTCATCCCCTGGGTAGCCTCATCCCCCCTCCACTTTTTTTGTGGGGGGTACATGCATCATTTTCTTGTGCAAACTGTCTTGGTTGATTATAACATGGTTTGATACATAAATGGGCAGGTTCTCTGGACCCCAACCATCATGTTATAGTGGGGTCACACTAAATTGCATCACTATTTTCCATCATCAAAATTTTACTAGGAGCAAGATCACAATGACCTGCTGAATGTGTAAACATTAAATGTTCCTCATAATATTTGGTTGGTAAATTTTGCTGTGATGTGACAGCTAGGTTTTGCATTGTGGCATCCAAGAGATAAATGTTTACACTTGCTGATGCAGTGAAATGACAATATCTCATCATGTTATTGAGATGACATGTGTCAGCTGTATGAGAAATGCCTCCTGCATCAGCATCTGCTAAAGAAAAAGATATGAGCTTGAGAATTTGGGCCAGAATGGTTGTAGAAAGGTTATCTAAATAAATTTTTGAGATAGTGAGAAATATTTTCTCATTTTGCTTATACAAATTTTGACCAAAAGGGCTTTCTGTAAGTAACCAAATTCATTGAAGCATTTTACCAAATCTGTGTGATGGAGATCTGACAAAACCTTGTGAGAGACTTGTTTCAACATGTCTAGCCAAAACAGACATAGAGGTTTAGTAACAATACAGTTTGTTTGTGAAGACCTGTCATGTGAAAAAAGATGAGAATGCACATCTTTGACATGGAAATACAGAATCTCCGTTTTTAAAACAATGGTACTTCTACTGTTGGATATAGTTTAATTGACTTCTTTTGTAAAACCATTTATTGATATAATTGTCTCAGTATCTCATCCTAAGGTTAGATTACTAAGGTATTATATGGAAACTAAATTTTTGATCACATCAGAATTTCTCTTTCAGAATCAACAGCCTGGTGCAGAAGAGGCCTTCAAGATTCTAGGTCATGCCTTTGATCTGATAGGAAATCTTGTAAGTACCTTGATATTGTATACTTTCTGTTCATACCTGCTTCATATTTTCAGCATCTAAGATCAGGATATGTATGCTCTATTCACTTTCAAATACATCTTGTCTTCTTAATGATATGCAGGCCCATAAATGCTGACCATATTTATGTACCAGAACTGCTGTAGAATACAAAACAATCTTGTGCTTGATTGGGGAGGTCTGTTTGGATACAGAAAACACTAATCTAAAAGAACATTTATGTAAAATGCATGTTCTTAATGGTAATCAAGTTTGTAATATTATTAAAAAGTTTCATTGGTAGAATTGAAGATATTTATTGCTGTTTTCTTTGAATCCACAGGGGCCCCGAGTGGCCGAGTGGTCTAAAGCACTGTCCGTTATGGATCACTACCACTACTGCGTGGGTTCGAGTCTAGGATTCGGCGAATGTGGATATGTGAGAAAGCTTGCCAGTAGCTTCTCGTGGGTCGGTGGTTCTTTCCGGTGATTTCCCGGTTTCTTCCTCCACCATTAATACTGGCCGCCATGAATAGCCTATCGTGTGCTGAAAAATGGCGTTAAGCCCAACAACAACAACAACTTTGAATCCACATTTGTATTTGACATGTGTCAACATGTAATAGTTGATAATTAATAGAAATGAGGCACCTGTATCAGTCTGTATTTATGCTATTCCTCCAGCTTTGGTAAATACCCTTTATGATCATCATTCATTCAGTAGCCATATTTTCGCTGCTTTCCCTCATATGACCTTTGTACTGTGGAGGACAAGCGCAAGAACTACCTTTTCATCTTGCACTCTGTGAGATCTGCCAGTGATTTAAGTAGTGGAAAATTTCACTCATTTATGTAGAAGCCTATCAGAGATAAAGAAAAAAGGTGAATTGCTGGTAGGTATTCATTTTGTTTGAGCAGCTATAGTTTCCGCCCCATCTAAACCATGTGCATATTTTGTCTTCTTAGTCATTATTCAGCTATGAATTACCAGTGTTTTCTCAAAATGTAGCCAGAAATGCAGATTTCAGCTTCAAAAATTTGGATGTACACAGACAAATTGGCAAGATAGGCAACATGTTGTGTGGAAGACTGACTTTCAGCAAATCATATAAATTGTAGGAATGATGGGTTTGCTCTATGCTGCTTCCTGTTTCAATATATATTAGTATATTTCCCTATTTCTTTGCAAATTGAAATTTGCTTTCTTGGGATTCTTCTTTACTCATGCAAACTGAATGGCTGGACTTGGTCAATGTAGGGAACTATATAATCCCAAATTAGAGGTTGCAAAGTACCTTTACAAAAGGTTTTAAGCCAGTTTCAACCTTGTTGTCATGTTAGATACCTAGTCAGATCTATACCAGTATATGAGTTTCATTTGCTTTTCAAATCAAAATTTGCTAATGTCTGAGTTAGGCATTCTATAGATTGTAAATATAGCAATCTTCTTGGACATATTTGGCATATATAGTTTGCTAATGTCTGAGTTAGGCTTTGTATAGCTTGTAAATATAGCAATCTTCTTGGACATATTTGGCATATATAGTTTGCTGATGTCTGAGTTAGGCGTTGTATAGATTGTAAATATAGCAATCTTCTTGGAAATATTTGGCATATATAGTTTGCTAATGTCTGAGTTAGGCTTTGTATAGCTTGTAAATATAGCAATCTTTTTGGACATATTTGGCATATATAGTTTGCTAATGTCTGAGTTAGGCTTTGTATAGATTGTAAATATAGCAATCTTCTTGGACATTTTTGGCATATATAGTTTGCTAATGTCTGAGTTAGGCATTGTATAGATTGTAAATATAGCAATCTTCTTGGACATATTTGGCATATATAGTTTGCTAATGTCTGAGTTAGGCATTGTATAGATTGTAAATATAGCAATCTTCTTGGACATATTTGGCATATATAGTTTGCTAATGTCTAAGTTAGGCATTGTATAGATTGTAAATATAGCAATCTTGGACATATTTGGCATATATAGTGATTTTAAAGGCCTAGTGATTTTTATTTCAGAGACATTAAGCTTTATGTATTGCACAATCTTAAAATGTGTTACAGTTTTGGTGGTATCCTTGAATAGTGCTTGAATTTGACGTTGGCTCCAGAAGTACTGGCAAGATGCTAGTGACAGTTCATTAGTATTAGAAAAGTGACTGTATTTGTAACAAGTGCATTTATTTGAAGAGTGTTAGTTTAACCCTTTAACTACAACTACCGCATCTGAGCATCGCCTGTAAATAGCTCCTGAACCCCACTGACGCATATATGCAGTGTTGATAAGTCTTGTTTAAAACCCCAGTGTTGTTTATGAGCGCATAGTTCTGCTGTACTCAAAACCCCAGTGTCGCATATATGCGGACGTAACTGCTATGTTAACTAAACGTTGATTGGTTGAAAGTACAGATATTTACTTATTTTTCATTATCATAACCAATGAGAAGACTGGTTACTGAACATTTTGATACCAGTTGGAAAGCTGAGAGGTTAAATTTAGACACGCAGGAAGGAAATTTCCGGCAATGTACAAAACACGTGTAGTTGAGATAAACAAAAAAAAGGATTCCTAGTCAGATATTTGTGACTTTAAAAAGTTCAGTTCAAGCAATATCGAAGAGTTTAATGGATCAATCTTAGTAAATGGATCAGATGATGATGTTAGTCCCATTTCAACACTAGATGTATGTGATTTTGATTCAGATGACGATGATTTATTTTGTGCGATTCAAAACAGTTTATGCGACGGGGATTTCTTGTATGATTGTTGTAGGAGTAAATAAAATGGAAATATATGAATAACAGACACTATTAAAGGTAAGCTGCTTTTTATTTCACTGAAATCCAGCAAAAAACTAATGAAAAAATGAATATAAACATAACCATGTTTTTATTGTCAGTTTCAGTAGTCAGCCATGACGATGCTCTAGTATTCAGCCTAGCAAACAGTATCAGTAGTCTCAGTAACTGATACGCTATCACTCAGCAGTAGCGAAACTGCAGAACAGTTGTAGTAGTTAAAGGGTTAATCACATCAGTATCTAGAAAGAAAATGAAATAAAAGCTCCATTAGAAAGGTTAGAAACCTGTTCATCGTAGATGATTAATTCTACATTGGATTGCTTACATATTTAGTCAAACTTCAAGATGGGCTGCTTTACTTGTTTATTAGTACTTGGCTTCTTTTGGGATTGTAATCATTTGATGATGAATGGGAGCTATCCTGATGGGACAGTTAAGGCAGATTGAGTTGGTCATATGTTTTGCAATGGAATGTGTATTTTCAAGCAGGATTGCCATAAGTACTATAATGCTGCATATGTTGGTAAGGTTGATTCATAAACAAAGAGCTGTAAGTTATGTTTGTTAAAAGATACTGGACAACAGCAGCTGATGTCACCAAAGTACTGATGGTGAGAACATTACCATTGACTTGAATACTGATCACAGTAATGAAAAATGAAAGTTTCTTAAAAGTAACACTGATTTTTTAACTGCTTGTAAAATACAAATATATTTTTATTTAGTTAAATAACTAGCTTCATCCTAATACTCAGTTGTTTGCCGTTCTGGTGGGGGATGCCATTGTTTCCCTCCATGTCCTGAAGATACTACCTACTTTACCTACAGCAGCTACAATTACACAGGGGTCACGCTACCAGGCAAAGTGGGAGAAAAAGTCGCCTAAGAACTGTAAACTTCCTCCTTCTGTTAGAAAAGTGAAAATGACTTCTTCCTCGATTTTTCATATGAAAATGGTTGTAGATTATCACTTTTGAAATGCCCCCTCACAGTAGCCAGCAAGTTCTGAAACTGTTGTAATCCAAGGTGAAATGCATCAATATATAAATAGTAATTTGCTTTTAAAAAATGTGATCAGTGAAGAGTGTTTTCAAATGTATTTCTTGTTTTTATAAATGGAGATTTTAACAGCCGCATTTGCGTATTTTTTTGATAAAATCAGTTTGAAACTGTAAACGAAGTTGTAATGGTGGACATCGCTACGTATACCACATAATTAAACTGTCTGTATTCATAAATAATTGGGCAAAGAGATTCAGGAATATATATAATATAATGAAAACAAAGTTTAAATATGTCATGGAAGGTTTAGCCTAAATATTTAATAATGTAGGTCAAAAACAGGTGACAGTCTCTTGTGGAATTCGAAACAATGCTGCAAGGTCAAGGTTGTTTCTGACCTACAGTATTTTATTTTCATGAAATTACAAAAGAGATATATTAGTGAATCAAATGCTATTTAACCGTCTTGTATCGTTAATACCAGTAGGTAGACAAATAATTAAACCATAAATATGCAGTCCAATTAATGAATTGTAGCAAAGCAAGAAAGCGAATAGTTTTATTAAGAAAAAACATCTTTCTAAAAAAGACGCACTCGCTTGGTACAATATTGTGTTTTTGGATGTTTCGGTTTTGGGGGAAAAGGGTCCAATTTAATTATCTATTTACTTCAGTGCTTCTGTGTGTTGTCTATGAATAGTTACAGTAATGTTTTATTGGGAACAAGGAAATCAGGATGAAGAATATGTTTTGAAATCGTTTGTGAATTTATACCTATGCACATGAATTAGGGATTTTTTCAAAGATTGCTAGGAATCTTTTTTGACTGCAATTTTACACAAAACTTTTACAAAATAAAAAAAAATAATTAAGTGATAGTTTAATAAGCATCTTTACCAATTTGAAATTACAAGACTCTAATCTTGTTCTTGATTTCAGTTAAAATTAATTACAATGTATAGCTTCTGCTGTGCCTTTTAAGTCATACCTGTATCTCAATCCAAACACATATACTAAAAGTATGAATAGAATGGGTATGAATATAATCATTTTTATACATGTACAAAATGGGTTGATAATAAATGTATGATATTTTTAAACTTGAAAAAAAGACAATGTTTAAAACAGTTAAAAGCATACTGAGAAATGGAGCACATAAATAAGATAATGCAGCTATATATATATATATATATATATATATATATATATATATATATATATATATATATATATATTCACATTTCTTACTTTGGTCTCACTTCTCCCAGTTTAGCTTCCACTTATATATATATATATATATATATATATATATATATATATATATATATATATATATATATATATATATATATATATATATATATATATATATATATTCACATTTCTTACTTTTATCTCACTTCTCCCAGTTTAGCTTCCACTTCTCCCTGTTTAGCTCCCACTTCTCCCCGTTTTGACCAAAAGGAGAAGTCACTTCTCCCTACAATTTAAGTCTAGCTTGACTCCTGGTTGCATCTGTGGAAATACATGAAACTGCAACTTCTTGTCTGGAGTTACAGATGCATTGCTTGGTATAGCTGATTATCTTGGACCAATTTTTCATTGTCTTCTTCTGATTCAGTTGAGAAATCAAACATTTTGGGTGAGTATTCACCCAATTCTTTGCAGTTCATTGGGCTCATGTCCTCAAATGGTCTGATTATGACCTTTAGGTCTGTAAGTCCAGGTGCATAGGGTTTATGCATTACTTGAATGAGCTGTTCCTTCAGGCTGCACCTTAATTTAATGCCATACCGTACAGTCCAGCCATCCTGTTTTAGATCCTTTTCAGCAGCCGTATGGCTTCTGTAGCTTTTTTTCTGCTCCTGGCCAGGTAGAGCCATGGAATGGTGAAAGTACAGGGGATCTTTGTAATAAATCTGTCTGTCTGTCTGCCTAACATTACTAATATTCCAATAAAAAAAGCCAGCTATACTGTCATCAATATTAGTGATGCTGTACTGACTGACTGATTTTGACAAGTAATCCATATCACTTCAGTGACCACATTTACTCATGGCTTACCCACTCAGACAGTACCTTGACAGTCTTAAAGACAATGGCCATGCCTCACATATGCCGCTGGGATTGTATTATGCAAATGTTGATTTTGGTTCTGACCAGTACAACCCACATATTGATACTTCTATGGAGTAGAGTTGGTTTTAAGACTGCATTACAAGAAATATATTGTGTACTGCTGAATATTCATCATCCCCCTGTTAGCCTCCTACAGGGACAAGGCCACAGTCGATGTTTACAGCAAAGAAGTTGGCTCCTCCTTCTGTTCTCTCCCACAATCTGGGAATATCAACAGGATTGCTGAGAGGTAATTTGCCAAGATCAGTAACCTCGGCAGTTCAAAAGCCGTTTGCATCATTTACATTCTGGTTCTTGATGGATCTAATGCTTGATAAAAAGTGTGCTGCAGTAAATCAGATTTCTCTTGTTTACTAAATGAATAAATTTGTTCTGCTTTGAAGCTTGTTGGCAATATAATAACCAAGTCTTTGTTGTTGGATTTGGCATCAGGCATATGGAGAAGTCAGGCACTGAATACACATAAGTCTCAACAACTAGGATTCCAAAGGTGATAAATTGAGTGGTCTACCATGCGGTAGCAAATGCTTTGATAGTTTCTGCCAACCTTGACTTTGGGCGATGGTATGCATGCTTACCAGAGACAAAGAGATATGGGATTATACAACCCTCAAGCCAACATTGATTCTAACTCTATATACAAGACTTTCTGCTAATTAGTCTTGGAGGAAGACTTTTTAGTGATAGGAAACACAGTTTCTCTACCCCCAAGCATCAACCCTCTCTCAGTTGACTAATGTCCCCAACCACCCACAGACATCCTTCCAGTAAATGCCAGACTATTGCAGTTCAAAGAATGTTGGATATATTTTCTCCTTCATTGATTTGCTAACTCTCACCCCTTTTGTCCTTTCTTTTTCTGATGGAGTTACAGTGAGACTCTAAATGGTACACTTTTATAGCAAGATCTTAGGATGCTCATCAAGAGGTAAGCAGTGGAGATTGTTCAGAATCCACTAATTGACTTCTGATGATGTCTGCTTGATGTTAAATTAAAGTGGTGCCAATTGGATATCTAGTATATCCACCACAGTAGCTAATTTGAAAATCTTTCTATGAAGAAGATCAGAGGTTTAAAGGAAGAAATCTTATCTTGAAGTCTTTGTTAACCAGTAAAATATCAGTCCTTTAAGGTAATTTTATCTAGTGTAGAGGTTGATCCTCTTGTGTTTTCATTTGTCCTTATCCAAACCTCCTTATGGATCTTTAAGTGAAGCTCCTTTGAGAACCTTACCCTTAAAACAGTGTTCTCTCCTTAGCATCAGTGAGGATGAGGAATGAAATTCATGCCTTGTTAGTCGAAAAGTGTTCTTTCCAGTTCAGAGGTAAGTATGATTTAGTTTATTCTTTGCCAGTCTTGGTGTCTGGACAAAGAATAAGCTATCTTGAAATTCCTTGTTTCTTTTGTGCTGGAGATGATCAAGAGAGACTTCTAGAGCTTTATGATTCTGTATGTCAAAAAATAGACTCCTTTGGCCAACTAGAGCTTTAGGATTCTGTCTGTCAAAAGATAGACTCCTTTGGCCAGCTAGAGCTTTAGGATTCTGTCTGTCAAAAGATAGACTCCTTTGGCCAGCTAGAGCTTTAGGATTCTGTCTGTCAAAAGATAGACTCCTTTGGCCAGCTAGAGCTTTAGGATTCTGTCTGTCAAAAGATAGACTCATTTGGCCAGCTAGAGCTTTAGGATTGTGTCTGTCAAAAGGACTCCTTTGGAACAGCTAGAGCTTTAGGATTCTGTCTGTCAAAAGATAGACTCCTTTGGAACAGCTAGAGCTTTATGATTATGTCTGTCACAAGAGAAAAGAAAGGGTTGTAACCATTTGTATTTCTCTCTTGCAAAGATAACTCGGATATTTCAGCAGCAACCATCTAAAGCTGAATTTTTCAGACCATTAAAGGAGTTTATCAACCTCTCACTGAGAGAGATCTTTCAAGAAAATGCTATTTCTGTATCTGTATCTTGGGCCTTTTTTTAATCATTCTTCTTTAGATGATTTCATGTTAAGTCACCTTTTGGCAATCTTGCTTTACTTTCTCATCATTTTACTATCAATCTGTGTTACTCCAGAGTGAATGGGTTTGTGCTTTGTGACCAACAAATTTTAAAACCATTTTTAAGTCTGCAGTGGGTTACCCTACAGGCAGCAATGGTAAATTCAGCAGCCAGCATGTTGGCAAATTCAACAATGCAATAATAGCTTGTAATGTATCGCTGCTATTAAAATGGAGTTTTGGGAGTAGGTAGGAAAACTAATTTTAAGTATGAAATGCATTCTTATCCATATTGTTTAGTTCCTTTTCCACTTATATGGCCTTTACAGTCTCAGTCCACATCAAAGCACCATTTTTGGATTGCTTTAAGTTGACTAAGGTACCAGACTGGGATCATGTTTTGTTTCTTTTTTTTTTCTAGACCAGCAGTTATTATTGGAGGTGTGAATAATCTCCTTGGACTGGAGACTAGTGCCAGGAAAATATATAGTAATGTAATAACAGCAGGTAAGTATTACATAATTCAAATTAGTTTAGTGTCAGACCCCCTCACTCTTGACCATACTTTGTGGACAGCTACCTTTTAACATAATTTTAAAAATCTGCTTGAGGTCAGAGGTCATGGACATAGTAAATAAGATAGGAAAATAATAATTTCAGAACAAGTTTAATTCTAGACCACATTCACTGACAAAAAGTCAATGTTGTTGACACCCATTTGTCAGTAACCTCCCAAATTAACCATACCATACTAGTGCCTACATTGAGAACTATTAATCATGTATAGTATGTACAGTTCATATTGCTCTTGGTAACCAATAGCAGTGCAATACACATCAGTTCATGCATAAAGTTAGTGTACATGTTTTTTGCAAGGCATGTATAGTGTGAGTGCATTTTAGACTGGTTCACAGATGAAACACCAGATTCTTCAGAATTGTCTGGTCAATGCAGCCTTGATATAGCATTTTATGGATATAGCTAAATTCTAGTGTTGTTACGTTTTTTTGCAGGCAAAGAGACAGCTATATGATCGCCAGATGCAGGAGGCCTCGGAGGCAGAAGCAGCCATGGTAAGGACTATTCTTGACCTGAGGGATATGAGAGCTATTATTAGAAAAGTTTTATTTCAACATCCTATTATTAATGAGTATATTTGCAAGAAAGAAAAGTGACAGTGTTGTAAAAGCAGAGAAGTTTGAATTGTACACCATCTTCTATCATTGAATGTATTTACATGGCACAGTTACAGTCTAGCTGAGAATTATTATATCCCTCCAAACCTGGAAAATTTTATTCCAAGCCTTGTTCCTTAAGCAAAAAGTCCTCAGTGGAGTCTGCAGTGTTAAGGAAATGCTATTTTAGTACATGGATATACATTGTGAGATACATTGTTTTGAATACATGGACAGGTAAAATAAAAGCCAGTACTGTTACATGTATACAGGTGACAGTTAATTTACACCCCAGATGTGTTCCTGATGTTTTGGTGTAAATTGAAGTAATTTAAATGCTTGTACATGAGCTGCATGCAAGTCAGGGCACATGGTGCCAGCAGTGATATAAAATAAGAGTACAATGGGGCAAATTGAATTTTATTTTAATTGATGTTAAAATGATAGCATGTCAGTTGAGTGTAACCTGTATGGTATACAGTCCTATCCACTTATATTAACATAACTTTTTAGTGAACAAGCTGCCTATATTAATGAAGATGCAAAGTCTTGGTCCCATGGTCTGTTATTATTATTATCAAACTTGTCATGCTTATGTCGATGTTGTGCTAAAGAAAGAACACATATGTTTACCTTAGGTCCCAAATTAGATAAATCCTTTGTTTCTAATCGTTATGTTCATAAGCTTCCAGTTCCAACCCATTCAATGTTGCCACCGCAATAACATAGACATCTTGCATTGGGATCATTTATCAACTATTTTCAGAAGTTTGTGTTCAGATTTTCTTTTTGAGTTGCAGAGTCGTGTTCAGGGAGAGATCTTTATGTTGCACTTTGCAGGCAAGACCTTGTCAAATTTATTATTATGATTTTGTTGTGTATGCAAGTATATATGCAAGGCAGATCAAATTTATTTTTCAGCCACTTTTCCCAGACAAGAGGTTTCAGAAAATTCACTCATCCCATCTACATTTTTACTTTTCACAAAATGTCACTTTCTTGACTAGATTTGATGTGATGACTGCATTTTAATCCCTTAAGGAAGGAAAATAAATAATATGCAACAGATTTATTTCTTTATTGACTTTTATTGTCAGGATATCTTACACATGCTGTTTCTTGCTCTGATATGGTAGCATCCATTCATCAATTAGCAAGAACAGAAATTAATTTACTAGAATTAATATTTTCCCTAACTTCCTCTCTCAAGACTTAATCGGTTGACAGGGTAAAGTGACTGTCTTTCCCATTTTCCTTTTTTATAAGTAGCGCCCAATTTAACAACGTTCTTTACCAGGAGTACATACCACATTTTTCCATTAAACAAATCGTTTTCTGTATTGGGCTAACATGTAAACTGTGTTAAATAGAGCTCTGACTCGTTTTATTTTGATTTTATTCACATTTAGTTTTAAAATGGCCTTTTTGTAAGTAGTATCAGCAACTCCAACTTTACTGATTTTCTGCACTTGCTGGCTGGTGTCTTGCATATGCTGGCTGGCATCATGCATATGCTGACTGGCGTCATGCATATGCTGACTGGTGTCATACATATGCTGACTGGTATCATGCATATGCTGACTGGTGTCATACATATGCTGGTTGGTGTCATGCATATGCTGACTGGTATCATGCATATGCTGGCTGGTGTCATGCATATGCTGGCAGGTGTCATGCACATGCTGGCTGGTGTCATGTACATGCTGGCTGGTGTCATGCATATGCTGGCTGGTGTCATGCACATGCTGGCTGGTGTCATGCATATGCTGGCTGGTGTCATGCACATGCTGGCTGGTGTCATGCATATGCTGGCTGGTGTCATGCATATGCTGGCTGGTGTCATGCACATGCTGGCTGGTGTCATGCATATGCTGGTGTCATGCATATGCTGACTGGTGTCATGCATATTCTGGCTGGTGTCATGCACATGCTGGCTGGTGTCATGCATATGCTGTGCTGCATAGGACTTGTGTGATCCAGAACTTTCACAAGAGATGATTGATTAAATCCTAAATTTGTCAGTTACATTGACAAACACACCAGTTGACAGATATGCCAGTTGAATATTCAACTCATGCCAGTTTGGGATATTGTTTGCCAAAGCTGCAAAACGTCATTTCTTCAATGTCATTGAATTTAAACCATGTATAATTATCTACCTAATTTGGCTGAAATTTCATTATCGCATAGTTGTGTCATATTTGATATTTTTTCTCCCACAGAAATCGGGCTTATATCTCTTTGGAGAAATAGTTTTCTGACAATGAGTAGCAGTCTTACATTTTACATCTCCATCCTTTGCAATAAATTTTCCATCTCAGAATCTTCCTTATAACATTCATTGTGAAAATAATTTTGTAAAGCAGTTTTATCCAAAATTTGAAAGATCACATATTTGACAGCTACTTTTACTATTGTGGTCATAATTGTTTATGTTATTAAAATGCAAACAGAGACCAACTGACCGCTCCTTAATGTAATCAATTAAAGTGCTTTGCAGTTGCTTTGTTGGATAATCAATAAAGATGTCATCTAAGCTTGTTTGGTCAGTGTGTTTTCTCAGTTTAATTGCTCTATAGGCTTGTATGATAATTGGTTGTTACTTTGTTATGCCCCTTGGCTTATTAATTTCCCTGATTTACCCATGATGCACTGTTCTTTGTGGTGAGTCAATCTGTATTGTAATTGCACCAAGTAAAACTGTGAATGAACTTTTTGATCTGGAAATTTTAATACCATCTATATATATTATTGTACATGCAGAAATACGGATTTGTAGTTGTTTGAATAATAATTAAAAGCACAAAAAAATATAAGCATCAAACCTAACTGGAAATGCATGTTAATTAACTATTACATATTTCTTAGGGAACCCACTTGTCATTTAATAATTAATTTTTTTAAAGCAGTAAAATAAAATACTGCTTTGGGGTAGAATTATGTGGTATACCAAATATACTCACTTAAAAGATGAGTCCAACTGCAAACTGCACAGACCCAGAGCTGCCATCATTTGATGCGCCATCAGATCTGGAGATCTGTTCATTTTTTTAGGAGTAATCAGTAGACTAAACAGTATAGATACTGGTCTTCAGGCATCTTATATGAATGCAGATCAGGATCCTTGTTGTTTGCAGTTTGACTTAACTTAAAAGCAAGTATATATGGTAGTTTTATCAAAGAAAATTGATTTTGATAAATAATTTTTTTTGAGAAGAAACCAATTAATCATGGAAAGATGATACTAACAATAGAGCTGAATCAGATCCAGAACAAAAAAAGACATTTTCTGGTACATTTAATAAACAGGTATATCAGTGTTGTTTCTTTTGTCACATCTTTTTGTATATGCTATGAATGGCTTATCTTAAACAATATGCTTGTAACATAATTGTCAGTGGAAAATGTAAGGCAGGAGCCATAAAAAGTTCAGGATTTCAGTGCTTTATAAGCCTTCCTTAAATGACTATCTGCTGGACATAACTAGTGGTTGAGA
This sequence comes from Potamilus streckersoni, assembly GCA_016746295.1. Taxonomy (NCBI): domain Eukaryota; kingdom Metazoa; phylum Mollusca; class Bivalvia; order Unionida; family Unionidae; genus Potamilus; species Potamilus streckersoni. The sequence goes on along the minus strand of JAEAOA010002353.1, from coordinate 5,419,337 downwards.
GGTTTTGACCAGCTCATACTCGATGTAATATGGTACCCCATATGTATATTGTCTGCAATTTTTTATGTTATAGTTTTATATGTAATTTGAAGATTGTTTCTGTAATTATACAATAATTATAGTAATAATTACAGTAATTATATCAATTCATGCTTTGTGATATTATAGTTCCCCCTTGCATCTTTTACATTATAGTTATGTTAAATGTATTTGTGCCTTAATTGTTAACTAAATGTATTTCTTTGACAGAGGGAGTTCAATGACCTGCTTACCAAACTCCAGGAAAAGATTCAAGAGGTGAGCATTTTTTGCATTGGAATTGGACGAGATGGAAATCCATAAAACTACTTAAGTTTAGTAACACATGCCTAGACTTAAATTTGTAGATGGCTTGGATTTGAGTCAAAGGAAGACAGCATAGTTTTAAAAATCAAAGGTTAGGGTCAGAGAGATGTCAAGAAGGAAAATGGTTTAGATGGATTAATTAAATGCCTGTAGAAACTACATACATGTGACAGGAAGGACAGGTTAAGACAGATAAGAGAAATTTAGTTTTGCCTTCAAAAAAAGGAGGATTTTTCAGCATGCCATTGGATAGAAATGACAACTATTGAACAGATTTTCTTTTTTTTTAAAATGTTAAAAATTAGCACATTCTCTTATCAAATCAGTCCTTTCATTGCATTTTGTTGCCATTGAAAACTTATATGTACCACAACCATTTTTAACATTTCTGGCAGCTGTCACAAACAGTGCTTAAAATATCAAATATATCCATCCAAACCATTGAATAGAACTTGACCAAACATGACAGAAGGCATCATGGAGTTGAGGCCGATCTCATTTATACAAATGACACCAGTCTGCCATCAGGTATGGCAGCTGGTACAATAAGAACAACAGCAAATTCTTCAATAACTTAAGATTAAGTTCCTAACAGAATCTGACCAGATTTGGCATAAGTGTTGTTTCTTTGAACTCCTTTCAGTTATACAAGAAATGTCATCTGCCATCAAATATGGCTGCTGCTATTTCTTTGGCTTTATAAAAAAAAATTGCTCATGCTTTGACACAGATTATCATGGCTTAAGGGGTCTTCCATTGGACAAATTATGATCTGCAGTCTAAATTGGATGGAGTTACAGTAAACTAGAAAAACCTTGAAACATTTGTTTTAATAAATTATGGAACCAGCAGCACTGGATAAATTTGAACAGAAAGCATCATGCTGATCCAGATTCCTTGACCAACTGCTCTTTTTTGTCTGTTAGGTAGATGTCGGTGAGGTGAGTGATTTAAAGCCCACTTGGATCACTTGTTTATGGATTATGCGTAGTAAACAAGGATTTACAAATTTTATAAAAGTCAGCCTGCCCCGGGAAGCTGAATGGAAAATTAAATTTGCTTTTGGGAAATTTGAACTTTCCCCCAAAAAATATTAAAGCATGAGTAAAGTAAAAAATGAGGTGACATAAAATATGGGTATTTATGAGGAATTCATGGTATATTTATTTTAAGTTTCATTTTCTTTTTATCTTAGTTTGCACCTTAATATTACACCATTAATTAAAGTTTTAAATTTTTTTATCTGCAAATAATAGATTTAGATGTATTTATGAAAAAGAGTTAGAATGCAGATGTAGTAATAAGAGCAAAAAATGTAGATGTCCATGTATGTAGACAGATAAATAGATAGGTATAAAGGATTTGTAAATGGCTCAATTTGAAAGAGATGTGTAGGTAAAAGACCTTGAACTGAACAATTCAATAGCCAATTACAATATTCTGGCCAGAGATACTTATTAATCCACAATGATTTTTAACTTTATTCTGTATTTCAACATCATACTAACAATTTTCATCTTGAAATCAGAAATGTTTATCAAAATATGTTCACTTTAATTGTTTGCTAAGTGATACGTATGCACTAGTCTTCTGCTATTATGACTTAACAACAGGTCATAAATTTCGCTACATTTTGCATTTAAAAAGCTTGTGTTTAAGAGGCTACAAGGTGGAAATGAGATATGATACATGAAAAAAAACTGACAAGCTATGTAATAGAAGTATGCAGTACATACAAACACTAAATAAATGTCTTTATATTGGTCACTTGGAATTTTGAGCTTGTTCCAGGAGTTGGGTAGGTGGATTTAAAGCCATTATTCAGCACATGATAGGCTATACATTGTGGCCAATATGAATGGCAGAGGAAGAACCAGGAAAAAACCAGATAAAAACCACTGACCCATGGGAAGCTACTGGCAAGCTTTCTCATATAACCATGTTGGCGGAACTAAGACTAAAACCCACATGGACAGCAGATATGCCAACCATTATGATTTGACTGTAAATCTTTTGACCCTTGAAATATGGACTTGTGGAATAATAGCAAAAAATACCTAAATATGATTATTGTGATAAAATCCTGATCTTGGTTTGTCCGTGTTTGATTCATATCTGGGGTTAATATTAGATTCAGTGGATTACTTGGTCACTTTACACTGTGCACATCATGTGATGCAAAACATCTGCATGATCAAGCTGTTGCTTATAGCATTTTCTAAAGTGTCACCTAACAAACTATGTTCAAGATGAAAGGCACAGTAAGCTTTTTAAGAAGTTAAAATAGCACAAAAGAATCAAAATTAGTATGCAGATTACTTGGGAAATATAAGAAAGGATGAACAACAAGCATGTTTATCGGACATCATCTATAGATTTATGTTTATTGGACGTCATGTGTATATTTAAGTATGTCACATGGCAGGATAGATGATTGCCATTGCCATGTGAAATTGAAAAACAGCTGAAAGGATTATGCCAGGGATAGCAAAAAGCCATTGTTCTTGATGGGTTTGAAATTGCAAACACCACAAACCTAATCTTGGTTAGGGTTAAGACCATGTTGAGAACTTTGAAAATGTTTAGTTTTGGTATAGTCGATACCATCAGCACTTTGCCAAGTACAGAGGAGCTTTACAGATTGTATAAAATTAAACTTGTCTACGGCAGACTGACTGGAAAATTGATCTTGCCCTTGGGAGATTTAAGCTTCTGCTAAAATAGGACAACATAACACTGCACCTAAAGTAAAGACTAAGATAATAACTACAGCTTCCATTTTGAAAATCTTGTTATTACTACTCCAAGAAAGTTATAGTAACAGGTTTTCAAAAGAAAAGTTTGTATGAATGTCTGGTTAATCCTAAATGAAAATGTCGTTGATCTATTAGCCTCTTGAAAATATTGTTATCTACTATCTTATCTCCTAAAAGTATAGTCATCAGAAGACATTGGTCCCAGATTAAAGTGGTGTCAATCTGATGTCCAAAACAACTGCCATAATGGATGTCTTGAAGTATTATTATTACATTTATGGGGGGTTGGGGGTTCACTAGAAGACTTGAAAATATTATCACCACTCATCCAGATTTGTTAGCTATATCAGTGTTGGACATTTGCTAAATAACTTCCTACAATGTCTGGTTGATCCTAAAGGTACTGAAATAAAAATGGCGCCAATCTATCATAAAAGTCTTCTTATCACTACTTCTCCTAGATCACTGGTCATATTGACATTGTGCTTTCACCAAAGACTTCTTGTGGTATCTAGTTGGTACTAAATAGAAATGGCGCCAATCTGGTATTGTCTACTCTGGCAATTTTTGTTTCCCTGATTTAATTAATGCTAAGGTTTACTTTACATTAGTTTAAGCAGATATTTTAAGCACATAGGAGCAGCCATTTTGAGCAGATGTCTGCTTTAGATAATGCATATTTTCCACATTTACCACATGTTCAAAATTTCATTTAAGTAGACAAAAGTGGCTACCATTCTGTCCATTGTGCATGTTACCTTATTCTCTCACAATATTATACTGAATGGTATACAGCATCTTTGGAATATCAGATTCGTAATCAATAGTTTTCATATTGAAACATGCATCTTTACAAAACAGAATATGATCCAATGTTGTTTAAAATGTTACATTCCATGGCTTTTTCAAAGTACATTGCAATTTTGATCAATTTTGTGAACTACAAGTGCATTTTTAGATCCTCAAATAACAACATTGTTATTACTGGCCCTTTTAGCTGGCCTTAACAGGGTGTTACTACTGGAGAGTCTGTTTTGTAGAGTAACATCACTATTTGAGTCCAGTGAAAGTTACCTACATCAAATGTATCAATAGAATATTCAGAATATTTATTGTTTACATGTTATTTAGTGCTACATATCCAGAAAGCAGCCCTTTATACTTTTAAACTTTCAGGATCCGATATTTCTTTGTAAGACTGTTGGAGTTAAAAATACAATCTTCCTTCAGCATTTCATTATTTATCATGCATTGATAATTCACTTTTTAAAAAAGGTTGATATAAATTTTATACAGGCTTCCAATATGATGAGATGTGATAACTGTGGTGGTAAACATAAACGAGTCCCCGTGGATCGGCCTTGGTACAATGCAAGATTCTGTGATAGGTGCAACATCAAACATTCAGCTAAGGAGGTAAGAAAAATCAAAGGTACCTAATCTGTCATTTTCTGTTTGGAAGTTAGATTTTTTTTCTTCCAAAAGATTCTAAGTTGAGCTTTTCTTTTTTCCTTAGTTTTAACTTTCATTTAATAAAGTTTAAGCAGTCGTAGGAATTCTGGTTAAAATCATGCATACAACTATGTCCCCTACATCATTAAAACTTTACTCAAAATTTAAAGTAATATTACTCAAACTTTAGAATCTTACTTAGGATTAACACAGTGTTTTGATTAGTCAGAGTATTTTCAAGTAAGACTTGGAGTTAATTCATGAATTATGATAGAGGGGTGTGACTTTGTTGATAATATCTCAAAATAGTGTCTAAAATAGGAATCTAGTTTGCCTTTTAGGTATATGATGGTTATCATATGTACAGCTAATGAAACCCTAATGTCAACCCTGAAATGATTAATTAATATAGCCATCTGGCTTGGTTGTAAATAAGTGCCTGTGCATTGATTAAAAAATCCTTGCTTATTTCAGGGTGATGTCTGGGCAGAGACATCAATGTTGGGATTCCTTTGGCATTATTATGCATGTATGGAGGGAAATGTCTTTGATATTACTGAGTGGGTAGCATGTAAAGTAAGTATGCCTTGTAATCTTACTTCCTGGTTAAGTTAATCAACAAGCTCAGGCATAGCTGTAATGTTCATTGTATGTGTGTGTGTATGTATGTATGTGTGTGTGTGTGTGTGTGTATATATATATATATATATATATATATATATATATATATATATTCATTCATTCATTCATTCATTCATTCATTCATTCATTCATTCATTCATTCATTCCTTCATTCATTCATACAGGTTAGAGATATGTTATCCATCAGAATGTTTAATGCAAAATCTATTCACATCTAAACCCAGATCCTCAGGCCCATCACCTTGCCTTGACATCCATTACCCTCTCAACAAATCTCCATAAAAGGATGGTACCAATTGGTCGATATAGATGTGTACCAGATACAATTGCATGGTGACCCAGTAATCAAAGGTCATACAAGTACATGGTCATTCAGAATTGTTTTGACAGAAATTAAGGTTAATACAGAAAACTACAACTGTACATCACAGTGGAAAGTGCTATCCCTGGATCTTACAAGAGGATGCTTGATATTAATAAATAAAATTTTATATGGAATCAGAACATTATCATAGAGGTTCAAGAATTTGTATATATTTATATAAAAGGAATAGGATGGGTAGGTTAATATGGCCGTAGTGCATAATCCATCTGGTCCAGGTACCTTTTATTATCATTCATATATAGATACACATAGATACATACATAGATACATACATACATACATACATACATACATACATACATACATACATACATACATACATACATACATACATACATACATACATACATACATACATACATGCATGCATGCATGCCAGCCATTATGCTTTTGTGATAATCATTGCTCTTTTTGTTACCAAAATATGTTTTCCTGTATATGGATTGTATTTTTGGTTCATTAAAATAAAGTTGTTTTGTCATTTTTATTATCATCTTTATAATTCCACCCGTAAATTTAAGAATATTCTTGAAAAGATGGCTATTTGTAATAATAGTGTAAGAGTTATTTGCTATTTTTTGGAATAGTATCTAACCCATTTCAAGAAAATATATTGATTTCTTCTCTCAGATAAGCTCGCTAGTTAATAAACAAATCTTTACTTTTAAAGAAAATGGCACCAGATGCTTAGCAAAATGCTTTATGGTGTGAATTTTGGATGTTATAGGACGGAACTTGTTAGAGCAGATGGATCTTTTAAAGCTTCTATTCATGTCAGATCAGAAAAAGGACAAATCAGTACCGCTTTACAAATTTTAAAAGAATATGAGAGTAATGTAATGCTGCACTATGAGAACATGATCATGCTGAATGCAGAATTCTAGTTCATAATCATTCAGTAAAAGTTAAACAAGTCAAAGTCAGTGCTTAACATAAATAATTTTCCAATTTGCGTTTTTATTCTGTTTCAAATCCTTAATGGATTTTGCCCTTGGTGACAAGAATTTTGACCAGCTGCAGAACTATGTTAGTAGCAAAAATAAATGTTATCTTTTTCAAACGAGCTGTAATCTGTTATGTAATATATATATATATTTTTATGCCCCAGTTTTTTTGCCACTTACAATAATTATGCATATACCTCTCACAGGAAAAAAAATTTCCCAGTCTGATAATCCAGAATTTGTGTGTGTGTGTGTGTGTGTGTGTGTGTGTGTGTGTGTGTGTGTGTGTGTGTGTGTGTGTGTGTGTGTGTGTGTGTGTGTGCATCATAAACCATGTGTTATGCCACATTCGAGGTATACCTATGGGGCACATTACCAGTCGAAATGGGTAACTAAGTCACCTAAAATATGTAAACTTCACTTTCTATTAGGAAAACAAAAATGACTTTGCCTTGTGGTTTGTTTGATGAGGATAGAATAACCATAATTTTTTAAATATTCTCTCACCTCAGCCAAGTTTATTCCATCACTGCCAAATTTACTTTGATAATAAAAACATACAAACTTGTGTTTCAAAACTTACAATTGTGTATTCAGCAATTTGTGTTTTAAGAATATAATCGGTAACATGACTATTTTAACTGCCATATGTATATTATTTTCTTCATAAAAGTCAGTTTGGAACTGTAAGTGAACCAACACCTAATGTTATATCAATAGACTGTTGTAGTTGTAACGAAGCTATAAAGTATGTGGTTACATTAGGAAAACCCCTCTTTCTAAAAACAGATGCACTTGCATGTTAGCTGTGCAGATTTGGTTGAGATAAAAGGGTTTAATTCATTCATATGCTGACTTTAATTCTTCAGTGTGTTTATAAACAGTGAAGTTTTATTGGCAACAAGGAAATTAGGACAAACAGGCATGTGCAGTTGCTCACATGTAGATGGTACAAGGGTTTTTTCTGACAGGTTTAGAAATCTTTTCATCTGCCATTATATAGTGAACTTTTAGAAAGTAAAGAAAGAAAAATTCTTTATTAAGGGTAGTTGATTAAGTACATGTACCAACTCAAAATTACAATCCTGTAATCTAGTGACTTCTATAAAATTCATTACATTGTATAGCTTCTAGAGTGTTCTAAGTCATATTGCCAAAATGCATATGAATGTAACAGTTTTTAAACATGCACCAAATGTATTTATAATATAGATAGAACTCAGAAAAGTTCTACTTGAAAATAAAGCATTGCTTAAAACCATTGTTAAATGCAAATATACATACTGGAAAATAGATGACATAATTCAGATGAGAATAAAAGCAACACACACATGCAGATATATAATATATATGTTGCATGTCTTGTTTTGCTCCCTGTTCAGTCCAAAAACCAGATCTGCCAACCCTTATGATTTTGCCATAAGTCTTATGAAAATTTCCCTTAGAACAGACTGATAGCATAAAAGCAAACACTTGAAAAATGATTATTGCCAAAAAGTCCTGACAAATTTGTTCATCCATGTTTGATTTGGATTCAGGTTTCATATTAGGATTTGTGAAATTAGTCAGGGAACCAGTCTAACTTTACAGCAGCACCTCAGATGCTTTAAATTGCACTTATTTGTTCATGCAAAGTGCCTGCATGATCAAACTTGATTGTAGAATTTTTAAACATGGAGTCCAGGAAGAGATGCATGTTTAAGACAAAGGGAAAATAAGCCTCTTGAAAAGTATTAATAATCAATACTGGAAATAAAAAAAAAGAATATTCAGGTTCTTGTGAATAAAAGCTGGAAGGGACACCATATCATTTATTGGACATCATGTGCCAATTTGAGTGTGACTCATGGCAAGAGATATGATTGCCATTGTCATGTAAAATGGAAAAAGCTTAGAATTATGTCAAGCTGAGAGATAGCAACAAGCCATTGAGCTGCATAGGGTTTGGAACTTGAGTTTGTGCAACTGTACTAGTGATAAATAAAGTCTACGCGTACTATAAAACTTTTCAGTTGAACATAATGTTTATTTTTGCTGCATGTTTTGAATACAGAACTTTTAATTACATTTTCAAGATTTGCAATAGCCCTTTAAGAACTTTTTTTTACATTTTACTGAAAACTGGTCAGACTTACAGAAAAAAATCAACTGCCTTACTGTGACAGACTTGATAGATCTGCAAAAGAAGTCACTTATCCCTAAAATTCAAGTCTAGCTTTAGCCCTGCTACCATATGTAATACATCATTCAGACACACACACACACACACACACACACACACTACATTTAATACATATTTAACATTTTATTACCATATATGCCACATTTAGTACCACTTTAGACTTGCCATCTAAAAAGTACCACATTTAACATGTCATTTTTAGACATATGCCATGTTGTACATTATACATATGCAACACTTAGTACCACATTGTACATATGCAACACTTAGTATAATATTGTACATATGCAATATTTAGTGCCATATTATCAATATGCAACATTTAGTGCCATATTATACATATGCAACACTTAGTGCCACATTGTACATATGCAACACTTAGTACCACATTGTACATATGCAACACTTAGTATAATATTGTACATATGCAACACTTAGTACCACATTGTACATATGCAACATTTAATGCCATATTATATATATGCAACACTTAGTACCACATTGTACATATGCAACACTTAGTACCACATTGTACATATGCAACACTTAGTACCACATTGTACATATGGAACACTTAGTACCACATTATACATATGCAACATTTAGTGCCATATTATACATATGGAACACTTAGTGCCATATTATACATATGCAACACTTAGTACCACATTATACATATGCAACATTTAGTACCACATTATACATATGCAACACTTAGTGCCATATTATCAATATGCATCATTTAGTGCCACATTATACATATGCAACATTTAGTGCCACATTATACATATGCAACACTTAGTGCCATATTATACATATGCAACATTTATTGCCATATTATACATATGCAACACTTAGTGCCACATTGTACATATGCAACACTTAGTACCACATTGTACATTTGCAACACTTAGTATAATATTGTACATATGCAACACTTAGTACCATATTATACATATGCAACATTTAGTGCCAAATTATACATATGCAACATTTAGTACCACATTATACATATGCAACATTTAGTGCCACATTATACATATGCAGCACTTAGTGCTATATTAACAATATGCAACATTTAGTGCCACATTATACATATACAACACTTAGTGCCATATTATACATATGCAACATTTATTGCCATGTTATACATGTACAACACTTAGTACCACATTATACATATGCAACACTTAGTGCCATATTATACATATGCAACATTTAGTGCCACATTATACATATACAACATTTAGTGCCACATTATACATATACAACACTTAGTGCCATATTATACATATGCAACACTTAGTGCCATATTATACATGTGCAACACTTAGTACCACATTATACATATGCAACACTTAGTACCACATTATACATATGCAACACTTAGTACCACATTATACATATGCAATATTTAGTGCCATATTATACATATGCAACATTTATTGCCATATAATACATATTCAACATTTAGTACCATATCATACACATGCAACACTTAGTGTCACATTAGGCATATGCTACATATAATAACCACATTGGTGCCCTGAGTTAAAGATCACCCCCATCTCACCTGTCTGTCTGTGTGGGTTAGAGTCTTGGGCTCGGCCTAGTGTGGGTACATGAAAAAGCTTGCCAGTAGCTTCTCGTAGGTTAGAAGTTCTTTCTGGGGTTTTCCCTAGTTCTTCCTCCACCATTTATTCTGGCTGTCATGTATATCTTGTGCTAAAAAATGACATTAAACACTACAACAACAACTTAATACCACATTATAATAGCACAATTAATTCTTTGCACATATGGCCATATTTAATTCATTGCACATATGCAACATTTAGTACCATATTACTTTACAATTTTGCAGTAGATAAATAATTTTGTACCTGGTTTTGAATGTTCATGTCAATATTGTTCTTTTACAGAAAGATTTTTTCAAACATATGCAAGCCAATGCACACCATGTCTTTTACCGAATAGCAACTGATGGCAGTCGAGGAGTTGGCCACCATGGCCGCAGTGGGCAAGTAAAATTCATTAATATTAGGCATAAAATAACTGGGTTTTCAATCGACTCCTCCTTTACTTCAGTCCATCAGCCCAGTTATTGCAACCTAACCAACAACAATGAACACACAAGGACATAAGTAATGCACAAATGGATTGATCAATTGTTCTTTGTATCTATCTATATCTGTCTGTTTGTCCATTCCTCCGTCCATCTATTGAATCCATCCATCCTTTGCTTCCATCCATCCATCTGTATGTCAATCTATCCTTTTGTCTTTTCATTCATCCATTCCTCCATCCATCCATCTAGACCAATTCACTCTGGTCCAATCCAATCATTTATTATTTATACTTCTGGACAAATTGCTTTGAAAGTTCTCTCATAAATTCAAGGTCCAATAAAATGTGCCGAGCACAACTGCCATATGGGACCTTCTTCCAGGTTCATCAAGCAGGTGCAGCCTCACCATTCTGACAAGTGACCTTGGTTCAAAGCTCCTTCCCACCTATTATTCACCTGGCATGCATTCAGAGAGACCTAGAGATAACGTCTTTAGACTCCTCCTTTTCCCAGGTAGGGAGGGGGTTGGCCTAAGGGAGTTGTATCTTTCTCTTTTCATCATCCCAGTAGGTGCTCATTTAGCTCTCCTTTCAGGGTTTTGGTCAGGCATCACAGAAGATGTTTAGGTCCATTTCAATATAAAAGACAGATGCTGGCTTAGCACATCTTGCCCTGTCATTGATCTCTTGGTTCTTTCCCCAATTCTGACTCAACTAAGTATATACCCATAGACAGAAGAGCACAGTCTAGAGGTTGGAAGATCAGACTTGGGGTTTATATTCCTGGATCTTTATGATGTCCAAAAAGGGTTAAAGTTTTGGCTTATAATTGACTTTTCTGCTGTAAACCAACATTTTAAGATGGAGACAGCTGCCTTGGTCAGGAATGCCTTAAAGCTCTGCAACTGGGCAGTGAACTTTGATCTTAAGGATGTGTACCTTCACATCCTGATCTTCATGCCTCACAGCTTTTTGTCTTAATCATGAGGTATTTCACTTCTGAACTCTTCAATTCATCCTTGCCTCTGTCCCCTGAGCTTTTATCAAGGATGATGAATAGGTAGTAGCAATCAACTTAAGGGATTCCCATCCCCCATTATTTTCATTGTTTTATGCACAGTGTCCACTTAAGGGATTCCCATCCCCCATTATTTTCATTGTTTTATGTACAATGTCCACTTAAGGGATTCCCATCCCCCATTATTTTCATTGTTTTATGCACAGTGTCCACTTAAGGGATTCCCATCCCCCATTATTTTCATTGTTTTATGCACAATGTCCACTTAAGGGATTCCCATCCCCCATTATTTTCATTGTTTTATGCACAATGTCCACTTAAGGGATTCCCATCCCCCATTATTTTCATTGTTTTATGCACAGTGTCCAAAGAGATTCTTGTTTGAAGGACTGGACCTATCCCTCTGTTGGTCAGTAGTGAGTCTTCAGTCTTATCTCCAAACCAGAAGTTGGATCTCATCACTTCTCATGACTTGGTTTATGTGGGGATGAATGTCCTTACCAACGTTGATCTTTTGGACAAAATCAAACAAATCTACTAAATCCTCTCTACATAATGGATCGTCTGACTAAGACCAAATCGGGTTTCCTCTTTCTCTGTCTCTTAGAAACTCTTAACTTGGTTGCAGACTTATTTCCCTAATGAGATTTTGCTTGCTTTTACTCCAGTTCCTGCTTCTAGCAAACTGGAAAATCCAGTTTACAGCCCTGAACCCACTCCTTTCTGTACACTGACAAATCAGATTTGGGATGGTGAGCTCACCTGGAGCTAGAGGGATTTTCAGTAAGAAACAACCCTTCATAAAAGCAACTTGTTCACTTGTTTTCTATGATACTTAACAACAGCTCCCTCTTTATGTCTTCACAGTGCAAGTGCATTGAGTCTAAAGTGGGTTCAACTGTATGCCTACACCTTTCCAGCTCTGAAAATAATTCCACAGGTACTGTGCTAAGTTGGGATTTCCACATCATGGTTCATCTTGCTAACACCACAGTGATCATGTTTAAATGACCAATGGCCATTTGGTAGATGCGTCCAGGAGATTACCATTTGGTCATAGGCCAGAAGAGCTCATGAAATGGTCTTCCATCCAACATCCATTAGGAAAAGTTTGTTATTGCTACTCCTAAATTATTTGGAGGATTTTCATGAAACTTTACACACGCATTCTTCCCATGATATAGTTTAAATGAAAATGGTTCTGCTTAGACATCCATGACTACCAGGTTGGTCATCCTGACTCTTCCTGAATGGTCATAGTAACGGTTTTTCACTATAGACTAATTTTGATGTTTAATGCAATTTGAAATTTTTTTTAACTTTAGCTTGATTGTTTGGAGCATATGACAGTGTATTGTCATCAGCATATGTTAGTTGATAAGATTGAATCTCCTATATTTTATAATCATATTTGAAGAGAACAAGTAACAAGGCTTCTAAGATAGAACCTTGTGGTACAACTTATTATGAAATCAACTAACTTTCCTTCATCTAAGGCTTTCAGACAATTTTATGTAACAAGGATGAATGCAATTTCACAACTTTCATTATATATGAATTAATACTGTCAAACCCAATACCATAAGGCAACTCTTTTGAATGCAGAAAACTGTATACGTCTATGTTATTATAGATTTGTTTTGTTCATAGTTCTAGCCAATGCTTGATTTATTTTGTTTTTTAGCTCTGGAAAATTGAGGAATGTCCCCTGTAAAGTTTAATTAGTCAAATGAACATTAACTTAACAGAATCTTACACCCATTTTCATTCTGTTTTTTAGTGAAGCTGATTTGGAGGACTTTATCAGTCATCTTTTCCACCAAGCCATGCACACAGATCCCAATTCTCAATGGTCACAACAATCACCTCCATCTAATGGTGCCGCCTGGAACCAGAATACCAGCACTGCCGCTTCTACAGGTGCTTCAGCCACTAACAAGAGAAACCGACGTCGAAAGAAGAAACACTGATTGCCTCCTTGCCTTATAATTCTGTTCAAGAAAGACTTTTATTTTTGTTCCAGAAGATGACAGCTTACTCTTCTGATTTTGTTTTTGCTCAATAGACCAGTCCAAAGATTGTCTACATTTATTAGTCAGCACTTAGACATTTTGTTTCATTTGGATCCATTATAGTGTTGTTTTATCTCTGTTCTAGCTGCTACACCCGTATATTCTAGTAATAACATTTAATTATAAAATGATTGCATAGATGTCATAGACAAAACAAACAAATAAAACACAAATGTGCTTGCAAAACTCTACATGGCTTTTCCTACATGAATTAAACCTTTAGATATGTTATGTCTCTACCAGCCTATATCAATTTGTGGATAATGAGAATCATTTGTATTCACCTAGAAATCTGAGTATTAGTGACATATTTTACTTTGTGTACATTTATGTATTGCAAATTATATCCCAGATATTTGATTCTATTCTGGATATTTTACTCTTATAGTAGTAATTTAAAGGATGCTAAGAAGATTTGAAAAAGTGATGAAAAGAAAATGTGTAGGCAGCAAAGGATATTTATACTAGTGCATAGCTTTCTTTTTCTAGTCTTTTTGGTTTAAACCGCTTGGTTTCAATGTTCAAAGGCGGCATATCCAATAAGATTCCTTTTCCTTCCTGGTTTTGGAACTCCAGTTGGGGTTGTTAGCAATTGCTAATTAAACTTGGTAGTGATTTAATGTACAAACTGACATGGTAATCTAATAATTCACCATTGTTGCCTAAATTTTGGCCCGTAGTGTTGAGTATGATTGATCTGTGTGCATTTATATGTAGAGTTTAATTCACAAACTTTCTGGATAAACTCATTTCACTAAATTATACTCAGCAGTATGCTACACTAGAACAAATGTAACACAGCTGATATGCTTTGCTAAAGCACTGACTGTTACGGATCATTGCTATCTCATCTCTTGAGTTCAAAACCAGACTGCTAACATGAGTAAGTGAGAAAGCCTGCCAGTAGCTTCTCGTGGGTTGGTGGTTCTTCCTGGGGTTTTCCAGGGTTCTTCCTCCATTATTAATACTGGCTGCCATGTATAGCCTCTCTTGGGCTGAAAATGGCATTTTACCTGACAACAACTGATATGCTTTGTACTGTATCTTTGGGTTCAGAATGTCATTTTTTTTCTTAGGTAAGAATAATACTTTTTTTTTTTTACAATATGGTAATAGCATCTGTCAGAAGTGTAGTCTGACTTGGAAATGCACTGGACAGCTTAATTTTTGTAATTTTATTTTGACAATTTAGCCAGCATCAAAGTGAGTCACTTAGGCCTGTAAATGGTATATCCTTTAACCCTTTAAAAAATTTGGATCTTTGTATTTAAAACCACAATTAAAGCATAAAAATCATTTGCTGGAACTAAGTATTTACTATATAAATGCTAGGTAAAAACATTAATACTGCTGGATAATGCCATAAAATAATAATTTTATTCTTTTGAGCTGATATCTGTTGAATATTGTAGGTCAAATATCCTCCCCAACCAGCATATGGTCATGTTTATTGATGGAAACTCCTCTGTCTAACTAGTTAATGGCTGTTATTTTCCTTGTATTATTTAAGTGACATTTTGTAACCACTTTGCATTTATTGACAAATTGTTCCTTTGCATGTCTGGATGGTTCAAAGAGATATTGGTACACTGTATTTTCATTTGCACTTGTGAGCTCTTTTTCACTGTATAAAGTGAATAAAGAACTTTGATTTTATTAAAATTTGCATGAAAAAGTCATATAGGTATCAGGTTGAATGTGAAATCTGTGAATTCATACATTACTAACTGCAAAGGAATGTTATTTGTAGTCACATATCAGCCAGTTTTTGGATTGGTATTTATCAAAATTTTATTTAGTTTTTTTTTTTCTTTCTTCTCGCAGTGAAATCTACTGTAAATGCAATTGACAGGTGAACTTTAAGTATCTGAGCTCAGAGGAGAGGAAAACGATTTGCATAACCTGGAATTTGGGTCATGAAGTCTGTATTGGGGCTGTTCATTAAAATATACATAGGACCCAGGGTAGGCACTTTTAAAGTGGGGTACATACCCATAGATGCAATTTAGAATATTATCACTTCAATACAAACTATGTGAAATCAATGTACCCTGACATATATTTTAAGAACTGCCTTCCCTGGGTGCAATGTATCTTTAAATGGAACAGCCCTTATGGTATATGAGAAATAAATAGGGATAATTTAGGCTCTGTTGTACTTCATTTTGGGGCTTGCAATAGTCTCATTATAAAAAATTGCTTTATAATTTGGATCCCACAGGTATACTGAGAATAAAGTATTTGACTTGCTTTTCTGTTTCCTGCTTAATTTACATAGGGATAATCTCAGACATTTAGGGATAGTACTGGTAAAAGTTAGATTCAAGCGTCACATATACAAAATACAAATGTTAACATAGTGGTCCCTCACTATAAGGGATTGACCATTTGGTGTTCATGAGGGGCTGGAATTTTCTTTTGGTCCAGATTATTTTTTTCATCTTGGATAATGCATTTTTTTTTCATTAATATAATGGACATAAATAGATCTTTTTCTGTTTTTAAACAAATCTGATGCCCACCCCCCATTTTTTACAAGCATTTTTGTGGTTGGAAATTTTTATTCAGGAAAATGCTAGCTCTCCACAATCCTCAAAATTGAATCATCAGACTCTTAACTTGCTTACCAAGCTGTAAGTGGTGTCAACACCGAAAGTAGATTCAATAATAAAACTGCATTCATAGCCAAAATGACATCTATGACAAATACTAATGTTGTATGAGGGACTGTTACTCAGCAGCTCCTCACTTTAAAGCCCTTTGTTATAACACTTCCTGTTGTAAGGCAGATATGGCCATAGATCCCATTATATTAAGTGATAGTGAAATTACTTAATTAGATGGTCTCACTAAATGATTGTGTGTTCTGTGGTTCCTATGAATGGCATAATGAGGGAGTGTTATATACAAAGATGTTCTATAATTAGGTACCACTCTATCATGTATTTCAGATTATACCATTTGCAAGTTGTTCCATTCATAGCATGCAAAAATATACCACTGGATAGCTTGCTATGCCCAGTGATCTTGCACAGCTAACTGATCAACACAGCTTAGGAAACTAATTTTAAAATTCATTTTAAATTACATTTAAATCTGTCAGGACCATAAACCAAAATTAACTTGTTTAATATAGATACCATCTGACTCATTAAACTGAAATCTGATTTGAAAGATGAAATAAATATTAATTCCCAAATGTCAATTTAACACAAATATGAACTTGCTGAAGCTCAAACTTAATCAGAGATTATGGCTACCCAATGGTCTTTAAACAGCCTTAAGGCCATATAGAGTGAAATAAAACCCAACATAACACAAACATACAGGTGCTTTGAATTCTTAATCATCCAAAATACCTTAGTTTTAAAAAAATGGCTGTTTTATGATCTTTATGTTTGAACATGTAAAAGTTTACTTGTATATTAAAGGGAACCTATTGTCTAGTTGTTGTTGTTGGGCTTAACACCATTTTTCAGCACATGATAGGCTATTCATGGCGGCCAGTATTAATGGTGGAGGAAGAAACCAGGAAATCACCGGAAAGAACCACCGACCCACGAGAAGCTACTGGCAAGCTTTCTCACATATCCACATTCGCCGAATCCTAGACTCGAACACGCAGACAGAGGTGAGATGGCAGTGATCCGTAACGGACAGCGCTTTAGACCACTCGGCCACTCGCGGCCCCCCTATTATCTAGTGTTTTGGTAAATGGTGGACCTCATTAAACTAAAACACCTCAAAAACAAAAGATTTAATATTGGTCCTGAGGAATTTTGTAGTTGAGAGGTATCACTGAATCGTTAGTAAAATTCTGGTTGTAGATAACAATTGTCTCATCTAGTCATGATTGCTTTTTATCTAGCAATTAGGAAACAATTTTGTTTCTTACTATATATTTTGTTTCTTTCCTTATTACTATATATCATCATAGTCTATTTCTAGAATCATTTACTTATTTATGCCAATTCAGTGGTTTCATGGGATGGGAAAGTAACAACCAAAATTTCTGGATTGTTCTTCATTTTTATCTTTACTTTGTTTTATCTTTTTTTCTTTTAAGATTTGTAGTTACATATGTAGTGAAACTAAATAGCACAATTCTATAGTTGTGCTATCGTGCACACTGAATATACTTGCTTATAAGTCGGGTCAAATTGCAAGGAACAAAGATTCTGCTCTGAATAGCATTATACTCGTGCAGGGTATGTGTTGCTTGTTGTCCAGAATACTCCTTACAATCTACACAGACCTGGACCTGCATGTGCAGTATGTGACAGCAGATCTGGGTCTGTGCAGTATGCAGTTGGACTACACTTATAAGTGAGTATTTATGGTGTTAGTACCACCATACTTGTGATTTTTTCAATTTATTTAATACCTTCATATCTGTAAACAATACATTATCATTCTAAATATTATATTGTTAAAACGATATTTAATAGCAACTCACTTGCAGGGATTCAGATAGTATTACACAATTGTTCATCTTACAATGCTCCTTTTTGATCAGATATTAGAGGCATTATTAAATGTTTGTCAAACGACAGTTTATATGTAGCAGTACATCACTTACAAAGATGTTGTTCATGGATAAAATTATTGCATGTCTAGGGTATTTAGATAGGCAGACAGTTCTCCTGATTGCTTATAGTCTGATAAATCAGCTCTAAAACCTGTATTGGTATTGATGGATTGTTTATGTTCCAATTTCCTGTATTGGTAAAACATGCAATTACTACTGACAGATCTATCTGCAAAACATTGTTTTACATATATAGACTATTTTTAGACCTGGTATTTCAGTTCAGGAGGTATGGTCATCATGACCATTCAGCAATCTGTTCAGCATATTTCCAAATAAAAGATTAGATATTGATAACTCAAAAATCAATGTAGAATAGCATGACTTTACCCGTAACAAGTTTCTGAATGATTTGAAATATATTGATTAAAACAACCACCTTCATTGAACAAAGTTTGATTGGTTCCTTAATATTGTCTGAAGAGCCAGTGTAGCCCAGTAATTTAAAATGACAAAGTAGGGTTGTGTTATTCCATGTGGATTTAAAAAACACAGGAATTAATTTATGCTGTATAGATTTTAAAAAGTCCACCTCAACCAACAATGACTGGAAATTTGCAAGAAATACTTGTCTGAAAATAGTTTTTGTCTGCACTGATGTGTTGCATGCAATAATTTCAGTGTTGTATATACATACAAGATCACCACGTGCCAAACCACCCTTCAATACCAATACAGATTTGGGGACTGATTTATTGGACTAGATTACTTTGCGATAGATTATGTTTATGTATGGGATAAATTAGTCGATGGGCAGATGTAAAACATGCAAAGCATCCATCTTATATCAAGAATTGTATTAAAATGTAGAGATGCCTTTGATATTGATCATTCATACTGACATTTAATGCTGGAGTCATATAATAATGAGCATTTCTTTACATAATTATTCATTATTAAATCTTGTAAAGTATTAACCCAGGTAAAACACGTGCACATCCAGTAGACTCAGATATGCCATAGGGTGATATACTCGTATATCAAGGTTTGTGCTGTTTGTTTTATTTATGATCTCCAGCAGGCATTGGTAGTCTATCCTGCTTGCAGATGTATGTCATGAGCAGATATGGCAAATGTCTGGACAGCAATCCCTCAGTATAATTGTGTTCTTGGAGGCTTTAGAAGAGTAATCTATTACAGGTTATATTATTTATAGCACAGTGATCATGCAATATAACACTTTGCATGTGTGTGTGGGGGGGCTATGGAAGTGTTATGTAGCATAGGTCAGTTTTTGTTATACAGTAGTAAATCATACATAGTACAGTTATCTCCCATTACAACACTTCATGGGGGCTATAGAAGTGTAATGTGTTATAGGTCAGGTTATGTTAAACTTAGTAGATTATATATTGTACAGTGATCCCTCAATATAGCTCTTCATGGAGGCTATAGAAGAAGTGTGATATGTTGCAGTAGGTATATTTTACTGGAGTAAATAAATTATACACAGTAGTGTGATCCATCAATATAACACTTCATCCCTATTAAAGTGTTGGGTGTTCTAGATGAGGTTGTCTTGTACTGAAGTAAATTATATATTTATAGCATTACTATTGCATAACAAAATGGGATCCAAGACTACCTGATTTATTGAAGAGACTGGTATACTGATGTGCCTTCATTGGTCACTTATTGTCTTAATGTTTCAAACAAATCGTTTTTTGTTAATTTCATACCACATCAATTTGTTTTGATATTTGTTAATTGGAAAGTGCTCTGCAGAAAACCCTTGTAATATGGGACATCTGAAGATGCATATTTTAAGTGAAGTGCTTTTAAAAATTTTAAAGTTACAGCTATGGTTAAGATGTGTATTTATTATGCTTAAAGTGGTCATATTCACATTTTCAATCTCTCAGTTTAATATATATATATATATATATATATATATATATATATATATATATATATATATATATATATATATATATATATATATATAATAGAGAAGAAAAACATGTATTACATAACAAAATAATTTTTCATTGTCACATTTGAAGTGATAGTGCTGATTAACAGACATGTGTAACCTTCAAATTTCATGTTAGATGCAGTAATAATCTCTGACTGCAGTGCACAGGTCCTATTGTATCTTATATTATCATGGGTGACTTTTCATGATATTTTTTAAACCATGAATTTAAAGACCAAATGAAAAACTAACCATGTATAATGATACCCCCCACCCTGTCTTACTGTGTTTCGTTTTCAGATATTAACTAGTATATAATAAATCTACATCAGTACTATGATCTGGTAATAAAATATTAGCTTTTACATGCATTTGTTTTAGTTTATTCCTTTGAAAAAAGAATTATAATATATTTTCATTGTTTAATGCACACATATCAATAAGGTATCTAATAAATGTAATTTCCACTCACTGCATTGATTTTATATGTGAGACAAGAAAGGGGGAAGCGGAAAAAAAACAAAGGGTGTTAAAACACAAGTGATAGTGAAAAAAGGAAAGAAAAATAAAAAAATACTAGTGTATCAAAATTAAATTTAATACTTATTCAAATCAGTCTTTCATTTGAATACAACTGTTTTTGAAACTTTTAATTCTCCTAAAAGGACATTTTCTTTTATCCATGTATTTTTAATACAAATGAACAAGGCTTTAAATTTCTAGAACAATTGCTTGAAGTACTGTTATTAATTGAACATTATGTATATCCACTAATTACAGCACAGTTAGTTTTGGACAAAGCCACTATATCAGCATCATGTTGATCAACTCTCATCGTATACACAAATGCTTCTTATGAAATATACCCCAAGTTTCAGAATTAAAAAAGTCCAGCTTTTTAAAACACCACATAGGTTTTATTGTTCACTCCTGTGAGCTGAATTCAGTCTGAATTGACTTGATCAGTGAGGTTGCAAGGTTAGCATTCCAGTTGTGGATATGTAATTCATAATTATACTCTTGTTTTTTTATTGTCATCTCTAGAGGCTGAAATTAGTGTGTACATAAGGCCAACTTAAAATTAAGGGTGATTCCAATCTCTTTAAATTTAGCTAACATCTCACTTTTTGGTGTCAACTTCCTTAGATGTTTAGCACTTGGATTAAAACAGTGAAAGCGATTGATCTTGACATTTGTTTTATTTGTTTATTTGTGTGGTAGTATTGTTTTAAATATTCAAGTCACCACCATTTTTTATGCATATTTTAATCTTTTTCCTTGTGGGGGGGTGTTCAGGTAAGTCATACAGAATGAAAGACCTACTACTATGCAAACATTGAGATACAAAACCACAAATTTAAGTATCCACAAAAATGCCTTTTTTGTTATTTTTAAAAAAAACTTATAAAACTGAGCCCTATGAAAATAAATGATCCTACTGTAATTCTTTATAGAAAGAAACTCTGCAATTATTGCCAAGACCTAAGATTTGTACAAGTTGATGTATTAAACTAAGGTGGCTTAATTTCCCCTCACATTGTATTTGTATTTGTAGTAATGTTTTGCAAAATCATATCTGTTTTAGGTATATAACATAACAAAGTGTTCCAATTACCAATATTCCTTAAACGGGAAATAAATAATGATGTATTTGATAACAGAGTGTTCAGTGTCTTTTGATTCACTACTGATTAATTGTGGTTGTTAGGCCAGATGGCTCTGTATGTGTATCACAAACACAGCATTATGATCGGTTAGAATATTTTGAAAGCTTGTAGTCTGCTAGTTTTATACTGGATGGGGGCAAATTTTACAAGGAGCATTCCATCTTTAAATTTGATGACTCTGATTTACAATCAGATTTGGACATCTCTGAGGGCAACAGGATAGTCCTTGGCTTTAATATGCCTTTCTATACTATTTTTATTAACCCTTTAGAACATGGCTCATAATCTGAACCATTTGATCTGCAAATAGTTATAAACATATCTCCTAAATAAATGATAAGAAAAGTATTTTCAAAACTATGTCTTGCATCTGTTGTGAACATTACAGATATGACATTCAGTCACTTGAATGGTTGACAAATCTAATCAATCAAAAGCTCTGGTGTTTGCTACACAGCATACATTGTTCATGATCAAAAGTAGTTTCTTACAGACTATTTTTAGACACATGCAGTATGGAAAAATACTGCATGATTCTGAAATGTAAAGTTAACAGAGAAAAAAATTAACACAATTATTATTTCAGTACACTGTATATTAGTGTTTGTCTCATGTATGGCTTTGATGCAACATGCCCTATTTCCTGGAGTAATGGGGAAAATATTTGTTGTGGATCTGGGATGCAGTGGACCTATATCTTGCTGGTACAAAAATGCATGGTGTGTGCTTACTAATGCCACTTATGTATATACAGAGCAAGCTACCTTTAGAACTGGGACAGATCTTATTTGTCACTACATTCAGGAAAGCACACCTATATTGTGACTGTCTTAATAGATTTACAAAGTGCTAATTCTACAAAAGAATTAAAAGACAGCAATTTCCAAGATCACTGGTAATTTGCCATTACTATTAGTCACAGTGTGGACTGTGTTTAGTTGTAACAAAATGTCATAGAACTTCCTTGTGTAGTGCACATCAGTAACATTTCTTTTCTCCATACACAAATGCCATTAATGAAACATACACACAAACACAGAACAATGTGTGCTCTAATAAAGGAAACGAATTACAAGCAAAAACAATATGGATACCATTAGTAAAATTCATTCTTTTTATGCAAAACCCTTTATTCAGATACTTGGGTACCAGAAGACATAGTATTCATTTTACTCTGTGTACCAAGTCACTGTCATTAGGGGACATTGCCAAGCACTAATAAATCATTCACTCTGCTGTATCAGACTTGTTTTAAATGTGACCTATCCACAAAATATGGTCATGGTAAAAAGACACAGGCCTCAAATTCTTTTGTTGAAATCGTTTTTCTTGTTTTGGTGATTATGATCTTTAGTTCCAAACTAAATACATGCCATTCCTGTCCAAAATGCATGTGAAAATCAAAGTCAGATCATGGTTTGTAGCACAGAACTGGAGATATTTTGTGGCAAAGGCTTTCATTCTTGGTGTCCCTCTCACCCTGCCATCGATGCCAGATTACCAAATAGGCAGAGTAGGCACAAGACTATGGCCTCATGCTTTTTGTTGGTTGGTAAAATTAAAAACGTATTAGGAGATAATTTGCAAAGGGGGGCCCTGAGATTTGAACTTCCTAGGGGCCTCCACAGGGTTTAAACCAGCACTGCCTGCCATTTGACCTTTTAACTCCAAAATCAACAGGTGTCTTGTTTACAATGCATGTCATTTACAAAGTTTAGTCATAGAATGTAATAAAGAAATGAAGTAGTTTTGTGCAATGTTTTTCCATTCTTAATTTTCCATTACCTTGACCTATGAAGTTTCATCTCAAATGTAAGCCATCCAGAAAGTTTAGTCAAAGAAAGTATAAAGAGCTCAAACTATATTGTTGAGAAACAGTGACTTTGACCTCTGACCCCAAAACAAGTTGGTATCTTTCTTATTTCAAATGCATGTTTATATAGAGCATCTGATACACAATTCAAGTTATTTTTCAAAAAGTTTTCCTTCATTAAGTGTATGTGATATTTAAAAAGAAAGTCATTGTAACCCAGATGTTGACCATTGCCTTTTAGCTTCTATACTTTCTTTTCCAGCTGTGACTCCAGTACTTTCACTTCAGAAATGCTGCAGGGATTTTACCTTAGGTGTGGGTGGGTTACCCACTTGTAACAAAAATAAGGAGGCAGGATAATAGAACAAAATGGAGGGAGAGGACAAAATGGCCATAGTTCATTATACACCTCACACTACAATATCCATTTATCTTTCTTCCAGCTACACTCTGTTCTAAAGAAATCAAAATCTTTAATAGATGCTACCTCTAGTTGTATACGCATTAATCTGTTGGTTTTTCTAAGCTTAAACTCTTCCTCACCAGTGTATGAATATTGTTCTATGCTTTGACACCTCTGCTGATGGGGAATATACATAGATAGTTTAGCCAGTTTGGAAACTGTTCCTTATGTCTTTTTATGTACAATTTTTCACTGTTAATGGGCAATGTCTTTTTGATACTTCAGCTCAAAAATAAGATAGAATTTTTACTAACATAAGCTTTGTTTACATTTTGCTTTCTTTAATCACTTGTTCTGATAGTGGTATTTTTATCAAAGAAATATATTTACTTCTCTATAATTTTAGATCATTTATGAAATTGACCTAAACTCTTATAAGGCTATATGTAGCTCAAGGTATTTCAAATAATGTATTTTTGAGGAGAACTGTAAACATTTTTAGATTTACCCTCATTATTACATATTTATTTTTGTTTTCTTTTTCCACTCATAAAAACCATAATATATTATGCCAAAAGCTGATTAAAAATTGAAATCACAATTTTTCGTACTTTGGGAATTTGCAAACATGTTAAAAATATAAATACTTTTTATAGTACAATAAATTAAATAAGTTTCTGATATCCCTGCATTTCTTCAAGTGAATTCAGAAGACAGTGAAATCATATATCCCCATGTTATTCCTATCTAGAATAATTTGGTGGTAATCTTTCCCTGATTGTACATTAGAATTCACCTTGCATTGACTTACTTTGAAAAAGAAAATAAAATCTAGTGATTCAAAAATATAAACGTGTTACACGTCTTATGCTGGTGATCAGTCATATTAAAATTACATATATAGTCCTTAAAAAATTATGAATTTATTATATGGTGTGTCAATTTGGCTCACAAAGTTGACATAAATCTGCAGTCACTGTGTTATATATTTTCAAGCTTTCAAAATGACATCTGTTCTGGTTCTGATTACATGCATGACCCACTCAGTTCAAAGCTCAATTTCAGTCAAGCTGCATCAGCTAAAGTTCTCACTTAAAACACTTCTAGCTACAATCATTTGATGTAATTCATAGCTTTAAAATAAATTGCCATCACTATTGCCAGCCAGTAGGCCTATTTGTCAAATTAAATCATTTAATATGAACCACACTAGGCTTTGGCCTTTAAGATCATATAGGTAGTCCATATTTTAAACGCGCATTTGTAAAACTTCCTCAAGTGCAAGGTATGAACTAAGAGAAAATGTCTTGTCCGGGACCCAATATGACAACTGAACTTAGTGAAGGGAAAGGGTGTTAATAACATGTGAATGTAAACAACAAAAATTTTCAAATTTAAGACTTCTTCCAGAATTCTAGACCTGTGTGGGAACCCTGTCCTCTACTATATGGAGCTAATATTTTTTTCCATGAATACAAAGATTATTATAATTGAACTTACTTGGTTTAAAAATCTGATCAAAGACAAAGACAATAGGGTTATATGTTTCAGTTGTTATAGAAGATTTAATATTACAAAGCACAAAAACTAAATTTATTTTCATGGGTTTCCATTTTCTCCACCTTGTGAAATATTACATTTTAGTTGGTACAGAGATTCATGCATTGTTGAAAGGGTCCTAGTATTTACAAAGAAGGACCATACATCAATGGGTCTTTAAATATTCTTTGTAGTTACAACACAATTCATGAAAATTGGTAAACCATGAAAATTGGTGAATTAACAGTATCTACATATATTAACTATACAAAGTATTCAGTAACTTCTAACAGATAACAATTTAAGAATCTATCTTGTACATTAATTTTAATCTCTGTGATGACCATGGCTCTTTTACAAAACATAGTGAAATTGAATACCCTCCTCTTTCAATAACCCAGGTTTTTTCAATTAATCAATTAATTAATTAATTTTGAAAGAATCTGCAAACAATAATCAAT
This sequence comes from Potamilus streckersoni, assembly GCA_016746295.1. Lineage (NCBI taxonomy): Eukaryota > Metazoa > Mollusca > Bivalvia > Unionida > Unionidae > Potamilus > Potamilus streckersoni. The sequence continues at coordinate 5,393,088 of JAEAOA010002353.1, read as the reverse complement.
TATGAATGTTAAAAAAGTTTTATTATTAAATGACTAAGACATACACTATCTCTTTAGCATTACAAAAAAAAATTAAAGGCATCCAAGTAGTACTATATAGCTGGTCTGAGGTCATGTTTACAACAAATAAATCTTCTTAAGAAATAAACAGTGAAAATTTCATGAAAAGTTTTAAGTAATACAAGTTGAAAAATAAAATATTTGATGGACAGTAGTAAAAATTAAAACACTGTGATCTCATAGAACTGAAAGCACCAAAATCTGGCATTGCAAGAGTAACCCAACATACATTGCCATCAATATAAATATCACCTGCAACAAATATTTGTTTTAAAAAAATAGCCGGATAAAATATTACTTATTAATAAGTCTGCATCTTTTTCTTAGACTATTCAGGGCTTAAATTTGTACATCTGTTCATTCTCAGGAAGGGCACTGTTGGGCATCAGATCCTGATGTTGCTATAAGAATCACATTTTCTGGTGTATAATAATTCTCAATAAAGATCTTGAGCTGGCTATTTAAACCTTTGTCTTTCAGATACATTACTCGTCCATAATCAATTAAATGCTTGCATTTTCTTCCTACTTCCTCACGTTCCTTTTCAGACAGCTTAAAAACATACCTGAATAAAAGAATAGAAAAGAAAGCAAATTATTTATGTCCTTGAATATTCATCCCATCACATTTCATCTTTCCAGGAGGTAGTGGAGTTTAATGTTATTCTAAATGGGAAATATATTTTAGGGAGAAATTAGAATTTAAATGTCATAATAAGATACATATGGTATATATGTACTTTTATGTTTACAATGTTTTACTATAAATCCGTATTTTAATATAGATGTATGGACTATGCAGTCTGAAATAAAGAATTCTTATCTTGTATATAAGATTACAAAAACATACAAGTACCTTTTCTTTTACAAAGGGCTGTTCCATTTAACTCCTAATGGGGTGGGTCTGAAACCATTTCTTGGGTATTTTTTCTATATTATTTTAATTCTTTTATCTAGGTGGCACCCATACAAAAAAATTGCACCCTTTTTATTTAAAAGGAGTGACAAAAACAAGATGTTGAAGATGTCATAATGTGGTCATTGTATTCATAATGGACATCAGATCAACACCATTTTAATTTAAGACAACATACATGTTGATATAAGTTTCTGTTTGGAGGAGTAAGAAAAACCATTTTAACATGGCTGCCAATGTAATCATACAGGATGTCAGATGTGTACCATTTCCATTAAGGTCCAACTAGATATCATAAGAAGCCTTTTGGTTAAAGCACAATGTCAACATGACTAGCCATATAGGAGAAGCAGAGGTAAGATTTCTCTGATGTCAATTGCGGAGGCCATATTGAAGGTCAGATATGCACTATTCTCATTTGTGACCAACTAGACCATCAGAAGTCTCCTAGTGAGAACCCCAAGTTGACTTGATCTTTCATTTGGGATAACAAGATTTCAAGATGGCCCCTGTGGTGACTAAACTGAATATCTGAGCCACACCATTTTCATTTATGACCAACTAGACATCATAAGAAGTCTTTTAGTATAAAAAAGCTTCCTGATATGACCATCCAGAGGAATTAACAATATTCTCAAGCTGTAAGCCATATTGGCTGTGCAAGCTCCACAGTTTTCACTGAAGGTCAACTCGGCATTAAGTCTTTTGTTGAAAACTCAGTTCAGGCAGAGTAGTGATAACAAAATTTTCAAGATGGTTGTGTCCACCTCGGATGCAAACAGGTTCAAACCCCGGCTAAGTCATACCAAAGACTTAAAAAAAATGGTACTAACAGCTGCCTCGCATGGCGCTTAGCATTAAGAGGTTAGTGTTAGGTCCGGTTGGCCTAGTGTCAGGATAATGTGACTAGGTGGGACATCATGCCACATGTCTGTAGCATGATGCCCCAGTGCTAGACATCACTATACACTGTCACTCTGCAGGCATCATAGAGCTATAACTGAAAAATTGTTAAAGTTACGTTAAAAATCTAAAAACACACACACACACTTCAGCAGGAGATAAGTACATAACCCAACCTCTTCATTTCCTGTATTTCTTTCGGATCACCATAATGTTCTTTCTCATCCACATCATCATCTGTGTCATATGATTCTTTTGTTGTCTGCGCCTGAGTATCACTTTTGTCACTATTTTCTGACAAGCCCAGACTTTCAGTATCTCTTTTTGTCATCTTTTGATTACATTTATTATTTTCACAGTTAATCATTTCTTTAGACTCTTGGTTATCCAGGCACTTCTTAACACAAATATCACTTTTTGGAGTAACTTTTACTTCACCTCCTGATGACCTCTGACCTTGTGAACTGTCTGACCTCCAACCTTTCCAGCAGCAGGTAGCCCAGCTGGACATACTTGAAATGAGTTGGAAGTCCCTGGCACTGAGACCACATGACCTAAAGAAAGCCTTCCCCACATAAGCCTGCCATGTACAACGATGGTGACAACAAAGAGCTATCACAACTCCACCAGGATTCCTACAAAATGAAAAATAGAGGAACATTCTAAACATTCAATGCAGTATGTATTTAGTTCTATACAAAGAGCAAACATGTCACTCAACTGTTGCATAATAGAAACTAAACTTCATATGTTCATAAATAAACCTTTGTGGCTAGTGTTAGTGATAGTTGGAAGTGGAGTTCTGTAAGAGAGTTTCTGCAACTCCTTAGTTTACAAAATTTAGTGGTGGATTTGATTACTCTAGGCCCTTTTCATGTGCCCTCTACTCTTGGCTCAGTGGTGCCCCTTTTCCATCTTGACTGCAATAAAAATGATTCCTGTGTCAGTGATTAGACAAGTTCTTTGAACAATACCTAAGATACAGTCTTTTTTTAAATAGCCACTATTAACTAGTGAGGAAACCCAGGGAAATTCTTTTTCTTTAAAATTCTAACCCTATGCTAAATACAAAACTGTAGAGTACCACCTTAAGCAACTGCTTGATCATGCAGGTGTTTTGCATTAAAAATATCAGCAGATTAAAGCATCTGACATACAACATACCAGGTTGGTATTTCTCTACCAGATATATTTAAAATTTACAAGGTAAAGAAATGGTACAACTTATGTAGAAAGAAAATTGCCCTTTGTTAGAATTCAGAATGTGAGAACTTGGACAAACAAATTGTAGAGCCCTAAATGCATACCTGTCATCTGGTTTGCAGACTAAATAGTCAGTGACCAAATGGGTTCATCAAGAAAAACATGTGACTAACATCTATTGGCAAATCATTTGGTGGCATTCATGAAATTATTTTACCTTGGAGAAGATGGTTTAGCTAACTTGTTATGACTTTCTTTGCCATCAATGCAGGTTGGTAGTGTTTCCATGATACACCTCAAAGCCAAATCTGTAGTAACAAAAATAATACACTAATCAATGAAGTGTCTGATTCCTGTCTCAAAAGCTGTTTCTTGACACCATGCATATTCTATTCCTGTCAATAATGAAAAAAAAAAAGAGCAATGGTACAAAAAAGTTACCAGTAATCAGGAACAGGTTTTGTGAATTTGCTAAAGTTTATAAAAGATAAAACAAAACCATATTCAAACACACAATATTTTGTTATACCTATTACACCATGTTATTTTAATATTATACGGATATAGACTACATTAATTTTTAAATGAAATTGCTAATCTTCCTTCTTATAACCATACAAATTTTAATGTACAATAGCTGATCTTATATCCAAGCTGTTAAATAAAACTAAAATACAAGCTTGTGTGTAGTAAAATTTAGTGTTTATTTATATAAATCATACAGAATCTCAAGAGTAAAGCATATGAATTAAAAATGAACCAAGCCGATATTCAAATAATCCCCCTCCCACATGCCATGGTGAAGCATTATTTGTTTGTTTATTTTAATATATTTATAGTATTTTCTGTATTTACTGTATACAGTAATATTTAATGTATTTATAGTACTGATGAAATTTGACATGAGACATACCAAAACATCAAAGTTCAAGAAAATAAAATAACTGTGCAAATATTTTATCCTTGAAAATTTTAGTAGCTTAGCATAAATGAAAATATCCAGCATAATATATGGAGTATTATCTGCAATAAATATTAAATGCAATAAATAAAAAACTTGCTTAAATATCAAGTTAAACAGCAAACAACAAAAATTTTGATCTGCTGTAGCAGAATGCACCCAGCAGATCATGGTTTATATTGTTTGTTCTACTGATTACTCCTAACAAACTGAACAGACCCATATCTGCCGGTGCATTATGTGAATCAAAGTAGATCTGGGTCTGTGCAGTTGGATTCATAAGTGAATATATACAGTACTTCTTGATACTGTTCCATACTGAATAGATATACTAGACATACAGGTAAAACCTGTTATAAACACGATTCATTATAATGTGCTTCCGATTGTAACGAGATACAGCACGACTACCATTTTTTAAAATTTAAATTGAACTCTCTTTAACATCTTAAACACATGCTATTGAAATAGTGGATTATTTGTATACCTAGCAGATTTTTAACCCCAGCACTGAGTTTAATGTTGTCTTAACTTTACTGTGCATTGTTTCTGCCATATGGGCATGTATACAATTCAAAACTGAAGTATATATTTGATGTCTGCTGAAACCTGAACAAAAAAACAATATACGATCAAGAGGCAAGTTAAAAACTGATGACACTGAAATTTCAATGCACATTTTCTATGGGAAAGTTTTTTAAAAAATTTGTTATTGTGATCCCCTTTATATAATGAAGTTATTCTTTGGACCCTGAGCAGCGCATTTTAACGGGTTTTACCTGTATTAATGGGAGATCATTTGTTGATCACAAGAACTATCATTTTCCTGAGCAAACAAAGCATAAACACTTTCATTACTAACTACATTTATTACACATTAAGTGCTAATTAAACAATCAGCAGATCAGTCCCATTTTCTTCAAGCCATTAAATCACATCTGTCCAAATGTGACACTTTCCCAAGTGTGGAGACAATCAACTTTGCATTAATTAACTGAACATGTTTTCAGGTCAATCATGACCTTATATAATAATATCTTCAATGTCCTCCCCTTCTAATGAGCAATCATCTGGGCTAAATGCCACTCAGCATGATTTCAGTTCCTCCTGGGAAAATTCACTAACAGATAAAATGGGAATCCATGCAAGTGGATGGCACAAAGGTATGATGCTAATTTCCATTCAATGAAACAGGAGCCTCTGCAATCTGCTTTGTTAACATCAAAGACCTCTACCCTTTCTTGTTCACACTAACTAATGGGCAGCTATTCATAGTGTTCACATGGTATTAAAATCCAGATAAGAAACCAAGGATTCCATAGGTTCAAGCAGTCCCACAATGGTTGAAGATTTTATTTCAAGTGTCTAGCTCTTTGAACAGTGTCAATAATATACTGTCATGGTTGAGAAAGTTAAATGGTAGAAACTTTCTTTCAAAAGAGCCTGTATTGGTGTCATTGGATTATGTTTCAATGCTTAATCACTAGTTATTGAGAACTTCATGATTCAATGGCAGTCTTTTTATAAACAGTGAAAACCCTAACTGCAATCGTAATTACAGAAGTGAAATTAAGCTTGTTTGCCTCCAAGTGTGTTCAAAAGGATCTCAGCATCTTCTTCGATTTCAGATCATTTATGCCAAGTGTTAACAATAATTAAATGACCTTATCATTATAATTACTAAAGCTGGGATCAAGCCTGTTTGCTTGTATTTACACGGAAGTGAACGACATAACTTTCAGAGAAAAAAAAACATCCTCACTCAATATTTTATAGTTCTTTTCCAAAGCAACAAATCCAGAAATTAGGCATGAAAAAAAGCATATTTAAATCCAACCTTGAGTTTTGATACAAATTTCAATTGATTCACAGTACTCAGAATAAAATATGCCTCAATTGCAGGTCATGAAAACTGGTGTTAAAAAATTTCAAGTTAGAATGACAGGATCTTAATCTTGCAAGGACTCATCAATATGTCTTGGTCTGATTAAGCATTGTTTTGGAATTGTGACTCAGATTTATCTCTTCTATATGTGTTTACAGAACTAGGAAATCTAAGCTTAAATTACTGAAGATTTTCATATTTTCATTATCAGTCTTTACTGTGAATGCTCTTCCTAGATGACTGATCTACTCATCACTCGGGCCATATACTGTGCATGCTGTTCTTCTAGGACTGATCAACACTTCTTGCTGGCTATTTGCTATGTATGCTGTTCTCAAAGGACTGATCTATTCTTTACTCAGGCCATTTACTGTGCTTGATGGTTTAATGGGACTAATCTACTCTTCATTCAGGCCATTTGCTGTGCTTGATGGTCTAATGGGACTGATCTCATCTTCACTTGGGTCATTTACTGTGCTTGATGGTCTCACAGGACTGATCTACACTTCATTCAGGCCATTTACTGTGCTTGATGTCTAATGAGACTGATGTACTACTCTTCATTTAGGCCATTTACTGTGCTTGATGTCTAATGAGACTGATGTACTACTCTTCATTTAGGCCATTTACTGTGCTTGATGTCTAATGAGACTGATACACTACTCTTCATTCAGACCATTTGCTGTGCTTGATGTCTAATGAGACTGATATACTACTCTTCATTTAGGCCATTTGCTGTGCTTAATGTCTAATGAGACTGATATACTACTCTTCATTTAGGCCATTTACTGTGCTTGATGTCTAATGAGACTGATATACTACTCTTCATTAAGGCCATTTACTGTGCTTGATGTCTAATGAGACTGATGTACTACTCTTCATTTAGGCTATTTGCTGTGCTTGATGTCTAATGAGACTGATATACTACTCTTCATTAAGGCCATTTACTGTGCTTGATGTCTAATGAGACTGATGTACTACTCTTCATTTAGGCCATTTGCTGTGCTTGATGTCTAATGAGACTGATATACTACTCTTCATTAAGGCCATTTACTGTGCTTGATGTCTAATGAGACTGATGTACTACTCTTCATTCAGACCATTTGCTGTGCTTGATGTCTAATGAGACTGATGTACTACTCTTCATTTAGGCCATTTGCTGTGCTTGATGTCTAATGAGACTGATGTACTACTCTTCATTTAGGCCATTTGCTGTGCTTGATGTCTAATGAGACTGATATACTACTCTTCATTTAGGCCATTTACTGTGCTTAATGTCTAATGAGACTGATGTACTACTCTTCATTTAGGCCATTTACTGTGCTTGATGTCTAATGAGACTGATATACTACTCTTCATTTAGGCCATTTACTGTGCTTGATGTCTAATGAGACTGATGTACTACTCTTCATTCAGGCCATTTACTGTGCTTAATGTCTAATGAGACTGATGTACTACTCTTCATTTAGGCCATTTGCTGTGCTTGATGTCTAATGAGACTGATGTACTACTCTTCATTCAGACCATTTACTGTGCTTGATGTCTAATGAGACTGATATACTACTCTTCATTTAGGCCATTTACTGTGCTTGATGTCTAATGAGACTGATGTACTACTCTTCATTTAGGCCATTTGCTGTGCTTGATGTCTAATGAGACTGATATACTACTCTTCATTTAGGCCATTTACTGTGCTTAATGTCTAATGAGACTGATGTACTACTCTTCATTTAGGCCATTTGCTGTGCTTAATGTCTAATGAGACTGATGTACTACTCTTCATTTAGGCCATTTGCTGTGCTTGATGTCTAATGAGACTGATATACTACTCTTCATTTAGGCCATTTGCTGTGCTTGATGTCTAATGAGACTGATATACTACTCTTCATTTAGGCCATTTACTGTGCTTGATGTCTAATGAGACTGATGTACTACTCTTCATTCAGGCCATTTACTGTGCTTGATGTCTAATGAGACTGATATACTACTCTTCATTTAGGCCATTTACTGTGCTTAATGTCTAATGAGACTGATATATTACTCTTCATTTAGGCCATTTACTGTGCTTAATGTCTAATGAGACTGATGTACTACTCTTCATTTAGGCCATTTACTGTGCTTGATGTCTAATGAGACTGATATACTACTCTTCATTTAGGCCATTTACTGTGCTTGATGTCTAATGAGACTGATCTACACTTCATTCAGGCCATTTACTGTGCTTGATGTCTAATGAGACTGATGTACTACTCTTCATTTAGGCCATTTGCTGTGCTTGATGTCTAATGAGACTGATATACTACTCTTCATTTAGGCCATTTACTGTGCTTAATGTCTAATGAGACTGATGTACTACTCTTCATTTAGGCCATTTGCTGTGCTTAATGTCTAATGAGACTGATGTACTACTCTTCATTTAGGCCATTTGCTGTGCTTAATGTCTAATGAGACTGATGTACTACTCTTCATTTAGGCCATTTACTGTGCTTAATGTCTAATGAGACTGATGTACTACTCTTCATTTAGGCCATTTGCTGTGCTTAATGTCTAATGAGACTGATGTACTACTCTTCATTTAGGCCATTTGCTGTGCTTGATGTCTAATGAGACTGATGTACTACTCTTCATTTAGGCCATTTGCTGTGCTTAATGTCTAATGAGACTGATACACTACTCTTCATTTAGGCCATTTGCTGTGCTTAATGTCTAATGAGACTGATATACTACTCTTCATTTAGGCCATTTGCTGTGCTTGATGTCTAATGAGACTGATGTACTACTCTTCATTTATGCCATTTACTGTGCTTGATGTCTAATGAGACTGATGTACTACTCTTCATTTAGGCCATTTACTGTGCTTGATGTCTAATGAGACTTATGTACTACTCTTCATTTAGGCCATTTACTGTGCTTGATGTCTAATGAGACTGATATACTACTCTTCATTTAGGCCATTTACTGTGCTTGATGTCTAATGAGACTGATACACTACTCTTCATTCAGACCATTTGCTGTGCTTGATGTCTAATGAGACTGATATACTACTCTTCATTTAGGCCATTTACTGTGCTTGATGTCTAATGAGACTGATATACTACTCTTCATTTAGGCCATTTACTGTGCTTAATGTCTAATGAGACTGATGTACTACTCTTCATTTAGGCCATTTACTGTGCTTGATGTCTAATGAGACTGATGTACTACTCTTCATTTAGGCCATTTGCTGTGCTTGATGTCTAATGAGACTGATGTACTACTCTTCATTTAGGCCATTTGCTGTTCTTGATGTCTAATGAGACTGATGTACTACTCTTCATTTAGGCCATTTACTGTGCTTGATGTCTAATGAGACTGATGTACTACTCTTCATTCAGACCATTTGCTGTGCTTAATGTCTAACGAGACTGATATACTACTCTTCATTTAGGCCATTTACTGTGCTTAATGTCTAATGAGACTGATATACTACTCTTCATTTAGGCCATTTGCTGTGCTTGATGTCTAATGAGACTGATATACTACTCTTCATTCAGACCATTTGCTGTGCTTGATGTCTAATGAGACTGATGTACTACTCTTCATTTAGGCCATTTGCTGTGCTTGATGTCTAATGAGACTGATACACTACTCTTCATTTAGGCCATTTGCTGTGCTTGATGTCTAATGAGACTGATATACTACTCTTCATTTAGGCCATTTGCTGTGCTTAATGTCTAATGAGACTGATATACTACTCTTCATTTAGGCCATTTGCTGTGCTTAATGTCTAATGAGACTGATATACTACTCTTCATTTAGGCCATTTGCTGTGCTTAATGTCTAATGAGACTGATATACTACTCTTCATTTAGGCCATTTACTGTGCTTGATGTCTAATGAGACTGATATACTACTCTTCATTTAGGCCATTTACTGTGCTTAATGTCTAATGAGACTGATATACTACTCTTCATTTAGGCCATTTACTGTGCTTAATGTCTAATGAGACTGATATACTACTCTTCATTTAGGCCATTTGCTGTGCTTGATGTCTAATGAGACTGATGTACTACTCTTCATTTAGGCCATTTACTGTGCTTAATGTCTAATGAGACTGATGTACTACTCTTCATTTAGGCCATTTACTGTGCTTGATGTCTAATGAGACTTATGTACTACTCTTCATTTAGGCCATTTACTGTGCTTGATGTCTAATGAGACTGATATACTACTCTTCATTTAGGCCATTTACTGTGCTTAATGTCTAATGAGACTGATATACTACTCTTCATTTAGGCCATTTACTGTGCTTAATGTCTAATGAGACTGATATACTACTCTTCATTTAGGCCATTTGCTGTGCTTGATGTCTAATGAGACTGATGTACTACTCTTCATTTAGGCCATTTACTGTGCTTGATGTCTAATGAGACTGATGTACTACTCTTCATTTAGGCCATTTACTGTGCTTGATGTCTAATGAGACTTATGTACTACTCTTCATTTAGGCCATTTACTGTGCTTGATGTCTAATGAGACTGATATACTACTCTTCATTTAGGCCATTTACTGTGCTTGATGTCTAATGAGACTGATACACTACTCTTCATTCAGACCATTTGCTGTGCTTGATGTCTAATGAGACTGATATACTACTCTTCATTTAGGCCATTTACTGTGCTTGATGTCTAATGAGACTGATATACTACTCTTCATTTAGGCCATTTACTGTGCTTAATGTCTAATGAGACTGATGTACTACTCTTCATTTAGGCCATTTACTGTGCTTGATGTCTAATGAGACTGATGTACTACTCTTCATTTAGGCCATTTGCTGTGCTTGATGTCTAATGAGACTGATGTACTACTCTTCATTTAGGCCATTTGCTGTTCTTGATGTCTAATGAGACTGATGTACTACTCTTCATTTAGGCCATTTACTGTGCTTGATGTCTAATGAGACTGATGTACTACTCTTCATTCAGACCATTTGCTGTGCTTAATGTCTAATGAGACTGATATACTACTCTTCATTCAGACCATTTGCTGTGCTTGATGTCTAATGAGACTGATATACTACTCTTCATTTAGACCATTTGCTGTGCTTAATGTCTAATGAGACTGATATACTACTCTTCATTTAGGCCATTTACTGTGCTTGATGTCTAATGAGACTGATATACTACTCTTCATTTAGGCCATTTACTGTGCTTGATGTCTAATGAGACTGATGTACTACTCTTCATTTAGGCCATTTGCTGTGCTTGATGTCTAATGAGACTGATGTACTACTCTTCATTTAGGCCATTTACTGTGCTTGATGTCTAATGAGACTGATCTACTACTCTTCATTTAGGCCATTTACTGTGCTTGATGTCTAATGAGACTGATATACTACTCTTCATTTAGGCCATTTGCTGTGCTTGATGTCTAATGAGACTGATGTACTACTCTTCATTTAGGCCATTTACTGTGCTTGATGTCTAATGAGACTGATATACTACTCTTCATTTAGGCCATTTGCTGTGCTTAATGTCTAATGATACTGATGTACTACTCTTCATTTAGGCCATTTGCTGTGCTTAATGTCTAATGAGACTGATGTACTACTCTTCATTTAGGCCATTTACTGTGCTTGATGTCTAATGAGACTGATATACTACTCTTCATTTAGGCCATTTACTGTGCTTGATGTCTAATGAGACTGATACACTACTCTTCATTCAGACCATTTGCTGTGCTTGATGTCTAATGAGACTGATGTACTACTCTTCATTTAGGCCATTTACTGTGCTTGATGTCTAATGAGACTGATGTACTACTCTTCATTTAGGCCATTTACTGTGCTTGATGTCTAATGAGACTGATATACTACTCTTCATTTAGGCCATTTACTGTGCTTGATGTCTAATGAGACTGATGTACTACTCTTCATTTAGGCCATTTACTGTGCTTGATGTCTAATGAGACTGATATACTACTCTTCATTTAGGCCATTTACTGTGCTTGATGTCTAATGAGACTGATGTACTACTCTTCATTCAGACCATTTGCTGTGCTTGATGTCTAATGAGACTGATGTACTACTCTTCATTTAGGCCATTTACTGTGCTTGATGTCTAATGAGACTGATATACTACTCTTCATTTAGGCCATTTACTGTGCTTGATGTCTATTGAGACTGATATACTACTCTTCATTCAGACCATTTACTGTGCTTGATGTCTAATGAGACTGATGTACTACTCTTCATTTAGGCCATTTGCTGTGCTTGATGTCTAATGAGACTGATATACTACTCTTCATTTAGGCCATTTGCTGTGCTTAATATCTAATGAGACTGATGTACTACTCTTCATTTAGGCCATTTGCTGTGCTTAATGTCTAATGAGACTGATATACTACTCTTCATTTAGGCCATTTGCTGTGCTTAATGTCTAATGAGACTGATATACTACTCTTCATTTAGGCCATTTACTGTGCTTGATGTCTAATGAGACTGATGTACTACTCTCCATTTAGGCCATTTGCTGTGCTTAATGTCTAATGAGACTGATGTACTACTCTTCATTTAGGCCATTTGCTGTGCTTAATGTCTAATGAGACTGATATACTACTCTTCATTTAGGCCATTTGCTGTGCTTGATGTCTAATGAGACTGATATACTACTCTTCATTTAGGCCATTTGCTGTGCTTAATATCTAATGAGACTGATATACTACTCTTCATTTAGGCCATTTACTGTGCTTGATGTCTAATGAGACTGATATACTACTCTTCATTTAGGCCATTTACTGTGCTTGATGGTCTCACAGGACTGATTTACTCTTTAATATGATGATTTAGTATGCATGCTGGTCTTTTATGACTGATCTACACTTCAATCAGACTGTTTACTGTACATGCTGGCATGACTGATTCTGCTAGAAAAATGTATTTTGCTTTTCTGTTCCTTAATAAATTGAAAACCCCCAAGCATTCATTTGGGTGAAAAAAAATGTACAAATTATACAGATGAATATTGTGTCTGGAAAAATTGGAAAAGCATAATCAATGGTGGTAATTTTTTGGGGGGGATTCTAATGTGCTATATTTAGTCACTTGTCTGCATAAAAAACCATTAATGAATATTTTATTTAAAAAAAGAAGTTAAATATAAAAACATACCTGTCTAAAAAAGAGCATTGTAGAATTAAACAAATGCAAAAATGTTGTAAAATTGGAAGGTCACAAATATGACATCTCTTTCCCCCTTTCCCTAATTACTAAACCCAAGACACCCCTCATTTTTTAGCTCATGGGGCAATTGTTGTCTCAACTGTTGTTCCTCTTTTGATGAATTTACATAACCCTTAACATTAAAAAGGTCATATACAGCCAATGACATCATCTTGTATAAACATGCTAAAAAAACTTTATTTAACACTGGAAGTATAGGTAAAATAATAATAAACCCACCAGCTCTAGTTAAACTATTTTACCTGAGGTCATTCAGCCACAGTCTTTCATGTGCAGACTGTACACAAACACTTAATTCCCTACAATGGGAAGCTAAGGGAAACATAACCCTTGAGTAATAAAATTGATGCAAGAAACGATGGAAGAATAATACATACAAACAGCTGTGGGAAACATAACCCTGACTAGGACTTGTCATATGACAAACACTAATAGCATACTAATTATGATTAGGTAGAACACCTTGTCTTATTGTGTGAAAAATAGTGTTATAACATATTAATTGCAATTAGGCGAGACACCTGGTCTTATCATGATAAAAATACATTGTTGTTATGTAGTATTAATGCCATTTTTAAGCACTTTACAGACTATACATTGCAGACAGTATAATTTGTGAAAGAACCAGACACAACCCTGGTAAAAACCACTGACCCATGTGAAGCTACTGGCAAGTTTTTTCACATACCCACCTTGGCTGAGCCTGATACACAAATCTACAGGAACAGAGGTGAGATGGCAGTGATTATTAAAAGACAAAAGCTTTAGACCACTCAGCCACTAGAGGTCCTGAGAAATACTGTAATAACATACTAATTACTATTAGGCTGGACAACTAGTCTAATGGGAATGCTTAATTAATATTAATTACTATTATGTTAGATTACTACATGAGGTTAGTTACTTACTACTTAATGACTGACATCCTACATGTGCTGTATCAATAAAGGAATACAACAACTCCATGTATACATTACAATCACTGACAATTATGTTAACTCTGGACAAAACAAAAGAAAAGGATGACATAAATAAGATTATAGGGAGTCAAAACCAAAATGTTTACTATGCTCAAATGCAGAAGCTGCCAAACTTAGTAGCATTTTATAATGGAAACCAAAAAAAGACTTGTACAAATTCCAGCCCTTGCATTTTTTGTGGGTATTAACACATGTATATACCAAATCATGTATCCAACAGTGTCTCCCTAAAAGCTATTATCATTGTTATATATATTTCTTAAATACTGATATGGTTCACATCTTGACACTTTCTTGAACAGGAAGTGTGCAAATTAAGTACACAGATACTGGATTTTTTTCAGTGTCAAAAGTGGGCAAATTGCAATAAAGCAAAAATTAAATGGGGACATACAATATAGTTGATAATTTACCTGTAGCACTACCACATAAATGTTTTCCAAACGCAACAACAGCTTTCTCTATCTGCTTCAGGCTAAGTAGGTTTCCTGAAATATCAAACAAAAATTAAGACAAGTCTTTTAAGAAAACTGTTGAATATGGGATTATTTAAAAATAATTTCTTTCACAACCATTGACAATTAAGACAAGATTCGTTAAATATCTTATTTCTATTGAAATAGATATACCAACAAATCTATGTTTTGTTAAAGTTATACAAAGAAAATGCTTGGTCAGATGGAATCAGTTTGAATTACAAAAAGTCCCTTGAAAATTGGGTCCACACCAAAACAGCTGAATCTGTCACACATTAATTTTGAATAGTACACATAATTATATTAATCATGCTTTGACACCAGCACATAATCAAACATGGTTGCTAAATGGAATGTTGTGAAAGATATTCAGGTCAAATCCAACGAATTAAAACAAAACAAAAATATGTATTTATTTAGTTATTTATGAGCATATGTTAATGCGTTAAGTACATTTAAGAATGCAAATCATGTCAAGATGTTTAAGACAGCAGTCATTTTCTGTTTGAATTATGTAATTTCTGTTAAATATTTTGTCATTTCTTGAGTAAGAGTACATTATGTTTATTGGCCGTTTCTGATCAATAATTATAGCCTGAGTGTTTGAATCCGACTCAAAAGTTTATGTTAATAGGACAGCTAACAAACTGTAGGATTCAGTGTCAACACTTCCTGTTTTTATCAACAAGCTCTCTCAAGTCAGCACAATTTTTTTCACAGGGTGTTAGCTTAATAATTTAAATTTAGTTATAGGTTTTAGATTACAACTCATGCGACAATTAATATGCACACTGCAAATGCATCAATTACAAGGTATCAAACACTAATTTGGGGGGGATGGAATGATTGTAATTTTCTTTGAGCTGAGATTTTTGTTTTCTTTAAATCTCAGGATAATTATTTTCCAAATAATACAATGGAAATAATATTATTTTATTTTGCAAATCAGAACAACATATATTATCTAGATAAAGATAAATAGAAATTTAAAATAAAAAGAAAAAGTGTTAGGCTGGCTCATGCTTCAGAACATTACATTGTTTGGTCCCAAATAATAACTGCTTTATATCATGACGCATCTTAGAAATACAGATGTATACTGCTATACAAAACTTTGTGTGCTACCCAGCTCTGCCACAAACTGCTACATTAAACGTTATTTAAGCATGAAACACATAGATATGTTGCTTATTTTTTAACAATTCTGAATTGCACCCCATCTTCAATCTAAGAAAATGATTATCTGACACAATTGCAAAACTATTACAACTGGCTATAGATGTCATTTTTTAGAATATGATTACTTTAGACCACTCAGCCACTCATAGCCCAAAGTAAAAATAGAAATGATATTTTAAAAACAATAGTATTTATTTACTACTACTACCATTATAACTATTACTACTATACTACTACAACTACTAATAATAATAATTTTAATACTAATAATAATAATTTTTATTTGTTAATCATTATTTTTATTCTTATTTCTTTCTTTTTGGAATTACCTTTTATCAACTGCAAAATAATAATAACTAGAAGAAGAAGATAAACTTAAGAGTTTTTAAAATCTTAATCAAATTGTTGATATCTTAAATATCATCCAAACAAATTTAAAATGTAAAGCCACTTTTATTCAAACTGCATAACTATGGAAGAAATGGCTTTTTTAAAAAAAATTGGATTTAAAAATCTATGGACTTTAATTATATGACATTTGTCAGATTCATGGAATTTTGTCACTATGGTTTCATCTCAATTCTATTTTAATTGTAGCTATTATTGTAGAAGCTACTTTGCATATTGTATATAATTATGTAGTGATTTTTCTTGTATGTTTTTGAATGTCTCTATCATGCCACTGTACCTCGTCATGTACATTATACTTCTCCATCGCTCAAAACAGCATGGATTTAACAATGCACTGACATTTGAATTTCTAATTCTGCATGGACAGGACTGTACGCATTTTATGATGTTTTGAACTTTTCAACTACATTGTACGCATTTGATGATCTTTTTAACTTTTCAACTATATACACAAACAGTACAGAAAGCTAACCTGAAGCTTTTGTCCTCAAGCTAAAGACTTCATCAACAGATTTAATCTCTACTGAATATTACTACACAGTCAAGCTTTCACCAAAGAGGTATGTAGGGCTTTAAATTTAAATGGTATGAATGGACTTCAATAACTTTATGCTAGACTGAAATTATGCCAGACTTAAGGTATGATTCTGAATGGTTCAGCAAATTATGGTCTGTCAAACTGACATCCACCCACCTAAATTAGATAATATTGATTATGCTTATAATTTTCAAAAGACCTTCAGTTTTCTGGCTTTAAAATGATCTTTTACTTACCAATGCCTAACATAAAACCGATATTCTGCTTTCGAATATATCAAAAACTGGCTTTAAACTCGTAAAAACAAACAAACTATTTGTCAATGATTTTTAACTGTCATGTGTGTACAAATAAGCAGCTCAAATAATACTAGACCACTCCGGTGGCCTAGTGGTTAGAGCGTCTGCCTCAAATGTGAGAGGTTGTGGGTTCAAACCCCGGTCAAGTCATACCAAAGACTATAAAATCGTACTAACAGCTGCCTTCTTGGTGCTCAGCATTAAGAGGTTAGTGTTAGGACTGATTGGCCTGGTGTCAGAATAAAGTGACTGGGTGGGAAATCATGTCTGCGGCATGATGCCCCAGTGCTATACATCACTATAAACTGTCACACTGCAGACATCATAGCGATATGACTAAAAGATTGTTAAAGCTCTGTTAAAAATCTAAATCACACAAACTCATACAAATAATACAAACCATAATTTAGAGTGTACACTTAAGAATATTGACTGCAATTTAGAGTGTACACTTAAAAATATAATAAATGGCATGTCAGTCATTAAAATAAAACCTTTAAAAAAGTACCCAGATTTAGATTCTCAATATCTATCCTTATTCGTTCCATTGCAGACCCTCCATCACTGGTTGTAGCTGCTTTATGCAGATTGTCATACTGAAACAGACAGCAAATAAATCAAGCTTTGCATTTCTCATTTAATGTAAAAACCTGGCTCCACCCAGTTTTACTAAAATTCTCAGATTTTGTTTCAATAAAAGAAAGTTCTGTATTTGCTTATGATATTTCTGACAATTCTGGTACTTTTGTGTTGTAGTATATACAATTGTAACAGGATAAATTTTTTTTGGTTCTTTGTTAAGGCACAAGTTCAATTTCAGTTTAAATCTGGATAGAGATTGTCCTCTCCAAACTGTGTGGTCAAATATGGACAACAAGGATATTTTGACTGTTTATTATGAAGGTGTTAACTGCTGATACCAAACATAATGCAATTTATTTTAAGTGCTGTAACATAGCATTCTAACTGCAAACTAACTCTGGGCATAAATATGATCAGGAAATGAGAAATAAGTTTTGTATCTTGTCTCATTAAGAAGGCATTGCAAACACCATCCCCCTTAAGCTATCTCAAACCTGAAAAATTCCTACACATGGGAAAAGGTTAATTACCACCCAAAAATTAATGATGTAATAATTCCTATGGAGAAAAACTCAAGCCACACACTATTTTTGGTGTTAGGTTCTTGAACTAGGGACAGTAGAACAAACTTGTCCTGTACCCTAGGCTAAGGCTGCTCTGGTGAAGTGAGACTCACCTTAAGCAAGCAAGCTGACCAAACTGATCCCTAGCATGGATTTGATATCCATCTAGAGTAGCAAAACTGACATACTTCCTCTACATGCCAATCAGAAAATGGTTTACAAAACAAAAGGTAATTACAAATCAGAAAGGAGGTAAAGTTTCCAATATGGCAGACATAGAAGCAAAAATCAACCATGTGCAATGGTTGGTTTTTTAACTTAGACTTCATACATAACATGTACAGCTGAAAACATGGTTAAGAGGTGAGTCATGTTTCCACTGGTTAGGCTAATTTGATTGTACTCAATAACCTGTTATTTTATACAGCATATAATATGGGAAAATTCTTTAGTTTAAAACTGCACACAAGGGAGTGCTTTTAGTTTTAAATAAAAAGTTGAGGAATTCCTCAAATCTTAGAAAGCCTCACTAATGTCCTCAATTAAAACATTATTTTCATAAAAATGCTGGTAACTATGACTGATTTAATGTCTGCTCAATGTTCTGAGGTAAATTCTTAATTCCAAATCAAACATTAAAAAGGATATTTATAAATCTAAATATAAGGAGGAAAACTTTAAATATTTAGTGAAATCAGGCCTAAAGTCACACTTCATACAATATGCATACAGAATGTTGCAAGTAGTGGTAAGACTAATAAATACAGCAATCTGCACAAAAACATGTCAAAACACATAATTAGAAATGTATAGTAAGAAAGTATAAAAAATGTACAGTATAGCTGAGTTAATATCACACAGATACAGCTAAATTATGGTTAGTACAAAGTGAATACACATATCCCAATTTAGCATAATGTGTATAATTTAATAGGATCTAGTAATTTTGGGGCTCCCAGTAGCTTTATTTTAATAAAGTTTTACTTATGCAATGTCAGAAATAGAAACATATCAACTATTTTTAGGCTACATACAAATTTTCAAGAAGTTTAACTCAAATACATCATGATAAAATAATACATTTAAAGATAACAAAGCAACAGAAACAAACTCTGGATTGATAATCTGAGAAATATATTATTTCATATCTTGCTATAAAATGGGGCTATAAATTATGATCTTCCTTCACTCACCCACATGATCACCAATATAATTTTCACTGATCCTGCCTACTGATGATGTTAACATCAAAAACAAAAGCTAGTACAGTTTTTAATTCAATAATTTTTATTAAGATCAACTCATAACAATAACTGCATTTCACAACGAAGACCCTCAAATATTGTGTTAACATGCACTCTCATTTTCTACTGAATACTTAGCACAGAAATTATACAACATCACAGCCTGGGTCATACTTCTGCCCTGGGTTTATTTTCCCATAATTTCTAGGACTAACTTTGTCTCTCTCTCTTCTCTTGGCCATATCTATGACCATGCAGTCACTTGTCATCATCTAATTTCTCCTGTTTCAGTGGCACCTCAAAATTAATTCAATGTTTACAATTGTCAATGCACAAAGCATTAAATATTTATCAACAACAAAATAAGTAAAATATTAAAACAAACTGTTTGGCATAAATCTGGATTATTTAACCTTTTCCAACTGGTCAATACTAGCATGAAAACCTAAACGTTTTGCTACTGTTAGTATCTGGGGTCAGAACATAGGGGTAGTTCCACAAGCATTATGGCTTTTTTGACAATAATCACACTAATTTAAGTAAAAAGTGCTTGAATTGTTTTACAAATGTCCATTTGTGTCACATGCAGTTATTGTACCTTGTTAAGTGCAGAATGTTGGTAGGTACACTATTAACACAATAAACTGATCAATTAACCACTAAAAGGAATGCCAATTTGTGACCACTTTTTAATTGTTACACTATGATCATAGTTGCCAGCAGTAATGTTCACTGCTAAAATGGATTAGTGATGGCAGGATATTAGTGATCCATTGGCACTAAGTTTGATACTTGATAAAATAGCTAATTCCTTGGTTGTAATGTCCTTACTAGTACTACATGGAAGGAAAGTTTCACTGCTTACAGTAAAACCTGTAAATATATAAACATTTTAAAATAATTTGGGCAATGAGATTTGATCAGTCCTGTATGTTATTAGTCTGTCTTTCATTTTCAGTAATACTAGTGTTTGAATAACTTGTGCTTTTCCATTTCTCTCTATCCTAACATCATAGCACTTTAAGCAGCGAGTTGAAATTAGAACAACTGGATACTGTGTAAATATGTGTGCGCTGAAACAACATAAAATGTTTTATAATTCTTTTTAAAATGGTGTAAAATACAGGAAATACATGTCAAAGCTGATATTTTTATTACCAGTTTACATACATGATGCTGATTAATCAAACAGCTTTGTTGATCTCCAGGAATGAAACACAACAAAATGGAGGGAGGTCTTTAGCACTGTTGCTAATTTTTTGTTGGATCTTTAAATTTGTGTGTACCTCATGGGAGTTAGTTAACCTATATGAAGGGCAGTAATTTTTTTTGTATTTATCTGCCTCTGGTAATTCTCAAGTATAATGTAAACAAGCAAAGAAATAAGAGAGCAAATACATAAATAATTACTAACAGCTTAAGTTTGTAGTTAATAATAGTGACTACAAATAATCTGTTTACCCAATCACTAACTACTAATTCTCAAGCATACATATTTCATTGCCTGCAGCATAAGTCATGCAATTGCTCAAAAAGATCCTTCTGTTTCCTGTGTGTCAACTATATCAATTAAAATCATTCATGGTTTTACCTTTTTTTGCCCAAACAGCATTCTGTTTAGATTAGTTACTGATCTGGACAAACATATCACACCTGGGTTGTGCCATCTTGCACAAAAATTTAGTACCTTTATGCTTAAGTTCACATCATATATTTGAACTGGTGTATATTTTGCATTTTTTAAATTTAAGATTGAAATTATCTCTCAATAAATTCAGAATAATTCTTCTGCAAATATAAACAGGTGTAGCATACTTTACAGTATATACCATAAAAAAAACTACTAAAATGAAATTTACATGTTTTTTTGAGTAAAAATGTTATTCATCAAAGAATGGTGATGATAAAATATTAATGTAAATAATTGACATGTAGTTTAAAAACAAGTATCAATCTGTTTTTATCTGTACCATCAATGTGTGTATTAAAGATTGTTGTTGTTGTAGGGTTTAACGCCATTTTTCAGCACAAGATAGGCTATACATGGCGGCCAGTATTAATGGTGGAGGAAGAACCCTGGAAAACCCCTAAAAGAACCACTGACCCACGAGAAGCTACTGGCAGGCTTTCTCACTTACACACCTTAGCCAAGTCTGGACTTGAACTCAGGCAGACAGAGGTGAGATGGCAGTGATCCGTAATGGTCAGCGCTTTAGACCACTAGGCCACTCGGGATCCCCAATTTCTTGTTAAGGTCAACTCTTTCTCTGCATCCACAAAGCTACATATGATATATGAATTCTATCCTAAAGAATTATATATTTTTGATTGTAATATCAGTAGTATTTCGAGAAACAAAGCAAAAATATCAAGCACTGGTAAAAACTTTTCATGTTTTAAATTTTAAAATATTTAAAAATATCTTCCAGTTTTAATTAGATTTACATACCTATTCCACAACAGGGATATATCATGATTTGAAAGCAACTTAATGCTCTGATAACTTTTTGTTTTCATTCATAAACTTTAATAAATATGCATAGTCATTACTATAATTTCTATATTACCCGAATTTCACCTCCAAGAAGACAGTGTTAAAATGAAAATTACCTAATTGTGAAAATTTTTAAACCACATCCTTCTCCTGATGCATAAAAGGTCTAAAGTATTGATTAAAGCAAAAGAAATAGATATTGCAAAATGCAATACGAAACATGCAAGCTATGAACACTCAAAATAAAAAAAAACATTAAGCAGCACTCAAAATAATAAAATGTCATATAAACAAATGCCTTTTGAATTTTGGTAGCAAGACATATCTCTTTGTAGTATAAAAACATTTCTAGGTAGAAGTTGCTGGCAAAATATATATAGGTTCTACAGCCACTAATTTTATGGGGTTTTTTTCCCCTTTTTAAGGCATATTTATAGTAAAACTTTTTCCAATAATAAAAACCACATTTTAAAAACAGCCACTTTTTTCAGATACTTTGAAACAAATCTTTTCAAAAACTGAGCTCTTTTAAGCAATCAGCTTTTAACAATTCTCTGTTTAAAAGAGGTATTACATACATTTCATCTCCATGCTAATTAATAAATGAGATTAAGTGAATGTTTATTTTTCACAAAAACAATAATATGCAAAAAAAAAACTGCTAAAGTAAAAAAAACAAAAAAAACTGCATTATTTATTCATTTAAATAAAAATTAATTTAAACACAAAGCTGCATGATCAAACCACAAGATATACTAAGCTAGAATCTGATAATAAAGATTAGAAATGGAAATGAAAATGTCATGTACTAATACTAAATAGTCATTATGCATGTGTCTTCTGTATACCCTACCTTGTATCTGACAGTACTTCTGTCCACTAAGACAAAACAGATATTCTGGTGACCAGACACTGCTGAATACAGCCAGTGGGAAAGCTGACCTGCAAGACAAAGACTTCATACTGAAGTAAAGTCTGTTCTAATCTAGTCAATTAGACATTTTGACTACAGCTGCAACAAAACATTATCAATGAAAACAATATTTATAAGTCATTCAAAATCCAAACAATATTGAATTAAACTAATCCTTCTAATATGTATTTTAACATAAAAAATGATGCATATCAATGGGCTTTCAACCAATAATGACCTAAGTGGTTAGAGCATCCGCCTCAGATACAGGAGATCGTGGATATGAACCCTGGCTGAGTCAAACCAATGACTAAAAATGGTACTAACAGCTGCCTCACTTGGCACTCAGCATTAAAAGGTTAGTGTTAGGACTGGTTGGCCTGGTGTAAGGATAACATGGCTAGTTGGATAATGAAGCTATACATCAGCGGCATGATGCCCCAGTGCTAGACATCACTATAACCTGCCACACTGCAGACTTTGTTGTGATATGACTGAAAAATTGTTAAAACTATATTAAAAATCTAAATCACACACACAATGATATATCATGCTGACTCGACCAGTTAAAATAAGGGTAATGTGAATGGTAAACGATATACCCATCCTATTTTCAACAGCCTGAACGCTGTTCGTGCCTGTTTAATATGCAAGTGAAATCCTGCTGAAGGGAATACAGTCCTCTCATTGGTTAAAAGACAATGACGTCCAGCATTTTTTTATAACTTATTTTCAGTTGGCCAATGAGAATGGAGTATTGCATTCAGCGTGTTGTTCTTGTATATTAGTGGGCGCAATCAGGTCCATGTTGGACAGTACAGTGGGAAAATGGTCTGGAATTCCTTAAAAGTATGATAGTAAACAAAACTTAGGATATGCATACAAAGTCAAATGCCTGAGCTAAACATCGGTCCAAAATTTATATCATTATGTGAAATGTAGCTTGAAATATCAGCATTTATTCTTAAATAGGTCACACAAGCAAGGAGAGAAGTGTCCTCCCTTGTCTATAATGTATAGTACATATATGACCAGTAAATTATCAGCAACAGTGTGCAAATGTGGGAAATTCATACGAGATTGCAAAGAAAGCATGGGGGCACCTAACAATGTCCTCCACTAAGCTTGCAGTTGATTCCATTTTGGTGTGGATACTCAAAACATCCAACAGTTAAGTGTGACACTTGACTCTTTTTTCTTCCTAATATTCTTTAGAAGAACAGCTGACCAAATGATGCATACACTACATGTCCCAGACAATGTACATCTCTGTGCTGGCAAGGCACATGTTATGTGTCCATATTGTCCTTCATCTTTTTACATTTAGACGTTTCAGCATCATTGTTTAACTTAATTGACTAGAACAACAAAAAAATAAAAACTTGAAAGTGTTAACAAGTCACAATAACTAGACCCATTAGTAACTGAGCAAGAACATGCACTGAGATGAAAACATGAACAATAACACACATTGGCAATAACATGTTGGAACATAAGGTCAGGATAAATTAAGTCCATGAATTTAACAAACTCATAGAAACTGGTCAAAATAAAATACACAATGCACCATATATCAGTATGGTAACAGATGGAATGGTTGAAAAAATAAAGGTAACACATTGTTTTGGGGAAGTCTACAGTACAGTGCTAAAGCTTAAAACTAGTGACACCTAGCAACAGCAAGAGGATGTAACGGGCAAGAGTTAGTGCCAATCAAATTGGTCTTTTATAGAGGATAAATTTGTGGGTAGCACGCTTTTTTCCTTAATCAGGAAAAGTATTTGATGGAGAAATATCACACATCTCACATAAAAGACTGAATTTTTTAAACCTGGAGTAGCATTAATTTTATTGCAAAATGCCAGTCTTATAGTTTAAAACACTTAAAGATGGCTCAATAAATAAATTTAGAAGTGTAAATGCCTTAAAGTTTTAAACTTATCTATCTGCAATATTTTATACAGCTTGTGAGTAACATGTTAAACAAAGTATACCATATTCTCAATATATACAATTATTAATGAAGCAAGAATACAGAGAGGCAGATAGAACAATTATCAATTTTACTTTTCAAATAGTCAACTTTCCTAGTGTATTTGCTGAATGATATAAATCAACATGTAAAAACAGTACAGAGTCTATTCTAGGGTGAAATCCCTACCCCAATCCCATCCCATCTAGAAACGGGGAATTTTCGAATACAACTGGGATTTAGGGACAAAATAGGGCTCACTGAGTTTTGCATGTTCAGTTGATCTGAAGCACAATGTTTTAAAATGGCATGAATCATGCCAGAACACATCTCAGAACAGACCCTTCATTAAGAAATTCTGTGTGCTACTCTCTAAACCTGTTTTTAATAAACATTACAGTCTATTAATTAGTGAGACTGATTTAATAAATTGGTGTCTATGTTTATGCATGTATTGTGACTAAAAAAAAATTCAACGTTGATGGAGCAGGAGTAGGTCAGAACAGTCAACTTCTTATTCATAGTCAACTAACTGAAAAGTTGTTCCAGTACATGAATACACAGATCGAGAAGTGAGTGCAAAGCCACTGCACTTTCCAGGCCCCAGTATCAGTGGCTGCCATGGATACATCCATTATTACCAATATATACATGGCAGCTTTTTTTCCCTCAGACATCACCATAATTGCCCTAATGATGAGTACAATTAAAGACTAATGAAATTAATTACATCCAGAAATTACTCATACTAAAATAAATTAAAGATGGTACTGTAGAATGCACATTAAAATGAAGAAAAATGCATGTGCTTGGGGCACCTAACTATTTAGTTTAGAGTATCTTGTAAACTGAACTGTTGAAGTACAAAACGGATTTTAAACATGCAAATATTCAACTTATTCAGTCATTATTTTAAGATGCAATGTGGATTCATTTGTTTCATGCCACAAACTAAATTCATGCATATCCTTCTACCTTAACATAAACCCATCTTTAAAGGAAAAAAATGCCTGATACAATAGTTTAATTCTGAATGATTTTCAATAAATTGATTTTATTCATGATGTTATAATAAAGCAATAGCCAGACAAACAAACTGATTATGTACCATGACAATAAAATTAGTTTAACAATTTGGGGAAAATTACTACTATCATACATTTTTCTGTCAATGTTTATGTTTTATATTATGATCAAACCAACAGATTTGTAAAGATTACCAATTCTTACCTTTCCCAGCTCCCATTTCCACGTAACAAATGTCATCTCTCAAGAGATGTGCCTTCTCCATGTGACCAATGAGGGAAGCCTAAAAAATAATGAATTATCCTAAATATAATAAAATATAAAATAAATTTCTTTAGCAATTAAACAGAATACATCATGGTAGATGAGCATGCATGGATGAACAAACTGCCAGTATGCATACCGGAGTACATACACGCCAACCTTTATGCTTTAGGCATAACCATTACGCTTTTTTCACAAAATTACAGCTTCCATGAGACTGTACATGAATTACGCTTTTTTGCTATATTAAAAAGATAAATAAAACTAAAACAATAAAAAGTTATTTTTCTCATTTATTTTCATCTTTTTAATTTCATTCATATAAATTTGAGAATGTTCTTAAAAGGTGACTGCTTCTTAAGAAAAGCATTGAGTACTTTCCCTATTTATTATTTATAGCAACTGTATATGACCCATTTCCAAGAAAACACAGGTTTCTTCAAAAGTGAACTTTGCCTAACAGATTCATTTTATTAAAGAGCTAGTCAGTTAGTAAACCAGTATACTGTTTAAAGAAAATGGTGCCAGATGTTAAGTGAATTGCTTTACAGTGTGAGCTGTGGATGTTATATGACAGAAAAAGGTTTGAGCAGATGAATCTTTTGAAACTTCAAAACATGTTAGATCAGAAAAAGTGACAAATCAACACCGTTTTACAAACTTTAAAAGAAGAATATGAGAATAATCTAATACAGCACACTGAGCACCTGACCATGATCATTGCAGAATTCCAACTCAGGATCATTCAGCAAAAGTTAGACATGCAGACTAGTTGAAGTTAGTGCTGAATATAAATAATTTTTCAGTATATTTTGTGATTGTATTCTGGTTCTAATTTATATGGAGTTTGCCCTTTGTAACAACTTTGACCAGCTGCATAACCAGGTTAGTCATAAAAATGTATCTCTTTCTTATTCATCATAATTATGGCATGTAAAATATAGATTACACTTTGTACACCCAAATAACACTTTTTTGCCACTTATAATAGCAATAATTACACTTACACCTGGGAAGAGGCATGTATTCAACCCAATTTCACTTTGGACTACTTAACTGTAAGGTTCTAAAGTCCATGGGACTACCAACTGCATTTTTTACAGCAGTATTATAGTCCTATAATGTTACATGCCAACCTTTATATTTATGGGGTAGGGGTGAGCCAGCGGCCAAGTGGTCTAAAGCGCTCACTGTTAGGGATAATTGCTATCTCACCTCTCTCGGTGTGGGTTCAAGTCTCAGGTTTGGCCAATGTTGGTATGTGAGAAATCATGCCAGTAGCTTCTCATGGGTCGGTGGTTCTTTCCAGAGTTTTCCTAGGTTCTTCCTACACCATTTATACTAGCCACCATGTATAGCTTATCTTGTGCTAAAAAATAGTTTAAACCCTACAATAACAACAACATTTATAATAGGCTTGGATTGAAGTCCGATGTTTCAATGATGCTGTTCGATGGTCTGTAAACCCCATAATTAGCAGCCATATTTTCAAGAATATCTCACATGGTTGGCAGCCCATATTGACATTGTTGTGCCAATTAAAGTCTAATTGCTTTAGTCATGCTATATTTACGGTAATGCCTTTTTTTCTTTGGTGGTGCTCTACAGTTTCATATTTAGCATAGGGTTAGAATTTTAAAGAAAAAAAAATTTCTCTGGGTTTCCTCACTATTTATACTGGCTATTTAAAAAAGACTTTGTATATCTTAGGTATTGTTGAAAAAACCTTTAATTCCCTTTATTTTGGTGTATGATTGATGAGTGTAATATGGATTAGAGAGTATACAGCTTGACCTTACTCCAGATGTGCACCTTTCAAAAAAGTGCTAGCTCTACTTGCTCATTTTCACTTCCCGAACTTCAGAGGTAAATTGTAAACAAAAGAGCCGATAACTTTTTTTTACATTTTATGCATTTGGTAATTTATTCATTGCACTTTTAGAAGCTGGTATTGTTTAGTTTAGCAAAATTAATTTTCCCTATTTTAATAACTGCCAAGGATAGTGTACTTTAAACAAATTCAGGTTGATTTTTGGAGCACAAGGGAGCAGTTATTTTAGTTAGCATTGTGCTAAGATCATTAAAAATTTCCAAAAGTACAATATCCAAAGAAATTTCATCCACATTACATGAAAGTAGTATATAGGTATGCCAACATTCTCTCCACTGTGCATGTTTAAAATGCAAACAACTTCACCTTACATACATCACTCTCTCAAAAGTACATAATAACTGGTGAGCGCCACCTTTACCAAAGTATATCCAAGAACAATTAGCTGGATGGAAGCCAAGGAATGCCAAAGTCAGTTTGCATTAGCTTACCCATCATGAACTCTCTTTTGTCAAGTGTTCTAAGATTTGTAGTACTTCATTTCAAAAGAGATATAGCTTTTCAAAATACTCTAATTGTTTTTAGCACTTTTCTTTCAAGTATAATTTCTAGTCTTGAAGAAAACAATGTATTTAGTCATGATTTAATTTGATATCAGCTCACCATTCTGTACAATGTCACAGGCCATTTTTTCAAGGCTTAACCTTTTATTTCCATATAATTTATAATCTTAGGCACACTGTATATTTCGTTTATTACTATGCAAAATCTAAAAAATAGTTTTATAATGTGTTATGAATGTGTACTATCGTGTAATGATAGGGCAAAAACAGTTCCACTTGATGCTCCTATTTAAAGTACCAATATTTAAGGGCTAAATGTCTAAAAGAATATAATTACATAAACTATCTTATGTACCTGGGGTGTCTGTCTATTTGTTTTTTTCTTCAGAGCCATTTACCATGATACAAAACTACATGCTTTTTATGGCGCATTAAATGGAAAATTGTACCCATTTAAAAATAATGGCTACCAAATTTTGTTGTGGGCTACAATAGTTTCCATTTTGGTAGCCAATTGAACTAACATCTATCATCTTAGTGATTTGTCCATCCTTGGCATGCCTCAGTAAGAATACAGAATGAATAAAAATATATCTTACAAATCCTAAAAAATGGCAAAGTGTAACTGGTGAAAGACAAAGTCATCTTCATTTAGAT
This sequence comes from Potamilus streckersoni, assembly GCA_016746295.1. NCBI lineage: Eukaryota > Metazoa > Mollusca > Bivalvia > Unionida > Unionidae > Potamilus > Potamilus streckersoni. The sequence goes on along the minus strand of JAEAOA010002353.1, from coordinate 5,363,950 downwards.
AACACCTGTGTTGCCTACCCTTGAGCATTCATATCAGAAATCCTAGCATCATTTTTACAGAATCTATGCAGCTTGTCTGGAATGGATAACATGTTTGTTAAAAGTAACATATTATTATACAATTATATTGCATTTTCCTATTGATCTACTCATACTTATAAATGGTCAGCAACACTTGAAGCCCATGGAGAATAAATGGTGTCCCAAGGAGAATAATTGGTGTATCCATTCCTCCCATCTCAGTACATTAGATTCTTACAACATTTTTGGCCATAATAATAACCATAAACATTAATTTCTTTACAAATTACTTTCATCTTCCTTTCCACTTCTTCTCTGCCGATATTTTTTTATCTATTTAGAGTTTAACTGACTGGTTTATTGTCACCTACATTATGTTTATGCACTGAGAAACTATATTCCATGTATTAGGCTTTCATACCGATGCTAGTTCTTTTTTCCTTTCGACCTTTTTTCACACAGACAATTCTTGAAAACTGTATCCCCAAAAACTTAATATTTTCTGGAATCTCATCAATTTTTAAATGACAAAATGCCACTAAAAGATCATTAAAATTTCCACAAAATCTTAAATGATTTGGCATCTCTATAACATGAATTAAAATAAATTACTAAAAATAATTTAAAAGTTTTAAATTCATTAAAGGTAATTAAATTACTTTCTGTAACTCTTCAGATTAATATCATGCTGATTATCAAGAAAGAAACTACCAAGGGTGAAATGAAACACCTATACTGCACATAAATACAATTCATGCAATGCAGCCTAAGGTATATTATCAATACATATATCAACCTAATAGTCTTTCCATCTTTAGAAAGTCTGTCAGTTTTAGATGGTGCCCTTTTATGTCCATTGACATACTGGTTGTATTTCTAGTATGAACATAACTGACAGACACTCTCATCCATGACAGACTAGCTCATAGTTGTCAGTAATTGCAATTTAGGCCATTTCAGGTTACACCATTTGATCAGATGCCTGACTCGTCTTACACACTATGAATGCTTTAAAAACATTTTATTTTATTAGCATTTTTTTTTCTATATTTAAACTTGCAAAACATTACCTTTATCTTTAGTGAAATTTTCTCGTGCAAGGAAAATCTGATCTAGAATAAGTCCAGGTGTAGGATTGTGGATGCATACCAATACAATCTATCACATTGTACTTCAGGCTAATGCAAAAGAACTGCTCTTGTTTTTGTTGTACTAAAGGAAAACTCTTAACAACATCAAAAATGCCATATTATAAAAAGAAAGCAAAAAGATGAAACATTTTGTCCCTTTAACTTCAGGTTTTCATTTTATTTGAACTAATGATCTGCTTGATTAAATATTTCTTTTAAAAAAACTTCTTAAATTCTTTACAGTATTAACTGTAATTGCTATAGATTATCCAGACAAATCACAATTCTCTTTTGAAGTATGTGTTTAAAGCTAGTTATATATGACCAATAATTAATGTTTTTTTTGTAACAACATGCCCAATCTAATTTGTTCCATTTTTATTTGTCTATTGCTTTGATACAAGGTCATGAATCAAAATAAATTATTGAAGGTAATACAAATAAGGCCAGTTTGTGAGACAATCTTATTCATCTGACATCTTAAATGATAACAGTTTGCATCATTTTCTCTATGTAACATGGAATTTATGACAAACATTAGTGTTTGCCACTATCCAGCTTTGCTAGTCAAGAGTTGTCATTCCACATCTAAGTTGATCAACTGTTTGTTTTCTGTTTCTTTGTTTTTATGGCACTTTAAACTCATTAATGGCTATATCATACCAAAATGGAAGCTAAATGCATTTCTCAAGACACCAAGGCAGATCACTCAGATTGGCCTTTGCAGTATTGATCAACCATTTGATTACGAGTCTGATACTCTACCAACAAAGCTACTGTGGCTCCATCAAAGTGGATCAACAACCCTTGGTGAACACAGATGATCACTATGGGGTTACCTGACAAAGACTCAATAAACATCACTAGCTTTGTACAAACATGCACCAAGAATCTTTCTTGACAAAGACTTTCCTTATTTTCAGTTACATATTCATAAAAACAATGTCTTGTATTAATCTGTGTCAATCAATGCAATGCTCTAAAAGTGGGGCAAATGGAGATCCAAATGAATCCACTGTCTTTTTGGTGTTTGGTGTTTCACAGCACTGAAAAATTTTGAACATTATGTTGATGAGGTGCCTTGCCCAAGGACAGGATATGGTAGCTAATCCAGATTGATCCAATGGTGGGAATTAAACCAAAACCCTCTGGTCACAATATCAAAGCTTTAACAACAAAGCTGCCACTGGTTTCAACACAGAACAAAATGGACCTAATGCAGTCAAATCTTAAGCTGCCTGCAGCTGGCTTGCATTTTTTACAAATATTAAAAAAAATATTGTAGGTATTTACTTTTACAACAATATAACATATTTTTTTGTTTTCTGTTGCAAAAACCAAGACTTGCACTTTTAATTATGAGCTGGCAACAAGAGATAATGTAAGGTGGCAAATGGACAATCTCCAAATTCCATGACCAATGTTGTCCACACAAACTGTCTTATAGGAAAGAATGTTACATATCAATCCTTTATTTTAATTCAAAAAGTTTAAACTCCACACTCGCTTATGTATAAAAACAAAACTTGTACCCTTCTCTTCTCTTAGCTATTTTTTTTTTCATGGAAAAGTGCAAAAAACATTACACCTCAAATTATATGATTCACTGGGGTACCCAATGTGGTTCCTTTGACAACTGATTTTGGTAAAATCTGATCTGTTCTTTTTTTTAGGGGTAATCTTTATCAACCACTTGAGTTCACTTGGTCAGTTTTTGTCTTTTTTCCATTAGGGTAAATCTCAAAATATATATATATATATATATATATATATATATATATATATATATATATATATATATATATATATATATATATATATATATATATATATACACACATACACATACCATCCTATTTAGACACCTACCTGTTGTTTTCTGTGACGAAGAGCTGGTAAGCCCAAACTAGGATTGTTGATTTCTTCATTTAATGATTCATGACTAAGAATTTCAGTGGGTATGTCTCCAATATGCTCTGGAAAAAAAGATTTGAACAATACAAAAACTTCAACCAGAGATCTCTTTAGTGTGAATCCCAACTTTCAGGACCTGCAGTTTCTGAATACGGGCTCTAAGCTAACAAACCTGATTCTACAATATTCAGTATAATAAACTATAATGGAGGAATGTGGTCCTGGATTATGATATTTCAAAAACCTTAATAAATGATGTTTGCTTTCAACCCCAAATTAATCTTTTATGTGCTGTATACATTCTAACTACTCTCTTCTGATTGTTTGTAAAGATTGATATTAATCTATTCCAGTTAATAGTAAACAGTAACCACCAACAGGAACTGAAAGTTGGATAGTCAGTGTGACACACCAGAACTGCAGAGCAAAAAGGAAAGATCAAGTTGGATATTCTTTGTGTACATACCAGAAGTGTAAACAGAAACATCAGCATGAACTGAATGTTGGATAACTGAATGTTGGATATTCACTGTGTGACATATCAGAAGTGTTGAGGAAACAATAACCACCAATAATAACTGAAAGTTGTATATTCACTGTCACATACGAGAAGTGTTGAGTAAACAGTAAACACCAATAATAACTAAAAGATGTATATTCACTGTCACATACGAGAAGTGTTGAGTAAACAGTAACCACCAATAATAACTGAAAGTTGTATATTCACTGTCACATACAAGAAGTGTTGAGTAAACAGTAGCCACAAATAATAACTGAAAGTTGTATATTCACTGTCACATACGAGAAGTGTTGAGTACACAGTAACCACCAATAATAACTAAAAGTTGTATATTCACTGTCACATACGAGAAGTGTTGAGTAAACAGTAACCACCAAAAATAACTGAAAGTTGTATATTCACTGTCACATACGAAAAGTGTTGAGTACACAGTAACCACCAATAATAACTGAAAGTTGTATATTCACTGACACATACGAGAATTGTTGAGTACACAGTAACCACCAATAATAACTGAAATTTGTATATTCACTGTCACATACAAGAAGTGTTGAGCAAACAGTACCCACCAATAATAACTGAAAGTTGTATATTCACTGTCACATACAAGAAGTGTTGAGCAAACAGTAACCACCAATAATAACTGAAATTTGTATATTCACTGTCACATACAAGAAGAGTAGAGCATACAGTAACCACCAATAATAACTGAAATTTGTATATTCACTGTCACATACAAGAAGTGTTGAGTAAACAGTAACCACCAATAATAACTGAAAGTTGTATATTCACTGTCACATACGAGAAGTGTTGAGTAAACAGTAGCCACAAATAATAACTGAAAGTTGTATATTCACTGTCACATACGAGAAGTGTTGAGTACACAGTAACCACCAATAATAACTAAAAGTTGTATATTCACTGTCACATACGAGAAGTGTTGAGTAAACAGTAACCACCAAAAATAACTGAAAGTTGTATATTCACTGTCACATACGAAAAGTGTTGAGTACACAGTAACCACCAATAATAACTGAAAGTTGTATATTCACTGACACATATGAGAATTGTTGAGTACACAGTAACCACCAATAATAACTGAAATTTGTATATTCACTGTCACATACAAGAAGTGTTGAGCAAACAGTACCCACCAATAATAACTGAAAGTTGTATATTCACTGTCACATACAAGAAGTGTTGAGCAAACAGTAACCACCAATAATAACTGAAAGTTGTATATTCACTGTCACATACAAGAAGAGTAGAGCATACAGTAACCACCAATAATAACTGAAATTTGTATATTCACTGTCACATACAAGAAGTGTTGAGTAAACAGTAACCACCAATAATAACTGAAAGTTGTATATTCACTGTCACATACGAGAAGTGTTGAGTAAACAGTAGCCACAAATAATAACTGAAAGTTGTATATTCACTGTCACATACGAGAAGTGTTGAGTACACAGTAACCACCAATAATAACTAAAAGTTGTATATTCACTGTCACATACGAGAAGTGTTGAGTAAACAGTAACCACCAAAAATAACTGAAAGTTGTATATTCACTGTCACATACGAAAAGTGTTGAGTACACAGTAACCACCAATAATAACTGAAAGTTGTATATTCACTGACACATACGAGAATTGTTGAGTACACAGTAACCACCAATAATAACTGAAATTTGTATATTCACTGTCACATACAAGAAGTGTTGAGCAAACAGTACCCACCAATAATAACTGAAAGTTGTATATTCACTGTCACATACAAGAAGTGTTGAGCAAACAGTAACCACCAATAATAACTGAAATTTGTATATTCACTGTCACATACAAGAAGAGTAGAGCATACAGTAACCACCAATAATAACTGAAATTTGTATATTCACTGTCACATACAAGAAGTGTTGAGTAAACAGTAACCACCAATAATAACTGAAAGTTGTATATTCACTGTCACATACGAGAAGTGTTGAGTAAACAGTAGCCACAAATAATAACTGAAAGTTGTATATTCACTGTCACATACGAGAAGTGTTGAGTACACAGTAACCACCAATAATAACTAAAAGTTGTATATTCACTGTCACATACGAGAAGTGTTGAGTAAACAGTAACCACCAAAAATAACTGAAAGTTGTATATTCACTGTCACATACGAAAAGTGTTGAGTACACAGTAACCACCAATAATAACTGAAAGTTGTATATTCACTGACACATACGAGAATTGTTGAGTACACAGTAACCACCAATAATAACTGAAATTTGTATATTCACTGTCACATACAAGAAGTGTTGAGCAAACAGTACCCACCAATAATAACTGAAAGTTGTATATTCACTGTCACATACAAGAAGTGTTGAGCAAACAGTAACCACCAATAATAACTGAAATTTGTATATTCACTGTCACATACAAGAAGAGTAGAGCATACAGTAACCACCAATAATAACTGAAATTTGTATATTCACTGTCACATACAAGAAGTGTTGAGCAAACAGTAACCACCAATAATAACTGAAATTTGTATATTCACTGTCACATACAAGAAGAGTAGAGCAAACAGTAACCACCAATAATAACTGAAATTTGTATATTCACTGTCACATACAAGAAGTGTTGAGCAAACAGTAACCACCAATAATAACTGAAAGTTGTATATTCACTGTCACATACAAGAAGTGTTGAGTAAACAGTAACCACCAATAATAACTGAAAGTTGTATATTCACTGTCACATACAAGAAGTGTTGAGTAAACAGTAACCACCAATAATAACTGAAAGTTGTATATTCACTGTGACATATCAGAAGTGTTGAGTAAACAGTAACCACCAATAATAACTGAAAGTTGTATATTCACTGTCACATACAAGAAGTGTTGAGCAAACAGTAAACACCAATAATAAATGAAAGTTGTATATTCACTGTGACATATCAGAAGTGTTGAGTAAACAGTAACCACCAATAATAACTGAAAGTTGAATATTCACTGTGACATATCAGAAGTGTTGAGCAAACAGTAACCACCAATAATTATTGAAAGTTGTATATTCATTGTTAGTTTCTTATTGGTGGTTACTGTATACTCTACACTTAAGATATGTCCATAGGTGTGGAGTATAGAGCAACCACCAGTAAGAAACTGAAAATATGACATTTAATGTGTGACATACCAGAAGTATACACACTCAAGATTGATCCAAACAGACCAGACATAAAGCATTTGATAAGACTCAGTATACAAGTGGCCATTAAATGATACGGAAGTACTTAAATCATACATAGGGAAAATCTCGGAACACCTCTTTTACCTTTATATAAGTTATGAGTGGACACACTTGCCAGTGGTATAAGAAACTTAGCATAGAATTAGCAAGTGGCTCAGTTTTGAACTGTGCAAGTTAGTCACCTTGTGTTGACGGTGAGAAGTGGAGTGAGTGTTATTGACTGCAGTCTGGTTTTTAGTTATGAATATTGATTTGAAATTCAAATATGGTTAAATTGTGTGTGTGATTTGGATTTTTAATGTAGCTTTAATGATTTTTCAGTCGTATCGCTACAATGTCTACAGTGTGGCAGTTTATAATGATGTCTAGCTCTGGGGCATCATGCCACAGACATGTAGCATGATACCCCACCCAGTCACATTCAAATATGGTTAAAATGTGATCAAAATCAAATATTTGTTAAAATGCAATCATAATCAAATATTTGGTTAGGGCTATCCCAGTGAAATTATACATTGGACCAAAGGAAGGCACTTTTAATATAGAATGCATGGATGCAGTTAGAATTTTGTATTGTTTTTATATAAATTCTTTGGGTAATCTTAGTAACCTAGCATATATTTTCAAAAAAGATCCTTCAGTGGGTACCAAGTATGTTTAAAAAGAATAGCCCTTTCTCATTTTAATTCCAATACAAACAGTGTATTTTCTCCCATCTTTACAAAATTGATTTTAAGAAAGAATTCACAGTATCTACGGAATTTTTGTAAACTGCTTTCACTTTATCTGCATTAGAATTTATTAATATCAGTCTTTTCCTCTTATCAAAAGAAAGTACTCCAATCTTTGTTCTGTTTATTCTGAGATTATGGCCAGAATCAGAATGTATTCAAAGTTAAGTGTTTGATTCAGAATATGACCATTTTGGACAAAAAGGTTGAACATGTCTTTTAATAAATTCATTAACTAAAATGTATATGCATATTCTCTGAAAATCAAGTCTTAACCAACAACTATGCAACGATGTGCTGAATCATCTCTTAAGATCAAATTTGCTATAATTAAGGCAGTAGGAATTAGTTCCTTAATTCCTCCCAAAATGAGCTTGGGATAGTTTTCAGTTTTAGAAAATCTAACTTTCTAAAACAAAAATCTGAATATATCACGGAAAAAAAGAAGAATGAATACAGTAGAGAAAAACTGTAATCATATCCCCAAATTAGAGTCAAAATACCTTCCAGACAATATTTGCACCTTGTTGTATTTTTAAGCATATGATATGCCAATTTTGCAATAAATAAAAATATAAAACCATATTAACTCCTTGTTGATAATACACATTCATGGTGGAGGCAATGGAATGCATTCCCTATTTTGGCACTCCTGAAAACTTGACCCTCTGAAAAAGAGACATTTTGGTCAGTCCTTTGAGTGTATTCTGTTTTCATTAGTTTTATTGCGTGTACATAAAATTATGGGATAGTTATTTTAAATCTAGATAAAAAAAACTGTTACCTTCAAAAAGTCTGTTCACTTTAGCCACCAGCTCCTGAAGCTCTTCTGTCGATACTGTTAGAATTGTTACCTGTTCACAAAATAAAAACACTGAAATTACACAAGACATTTGAGTTATGAAAACACACAGAATGAAAGAGATTAAGTGAGAATGAGAAGAAGGGAGTAAAAAGACCCAAAGAAACAAAGATACATACATTAAGCATCTTTGAATTTTATATTTTCAACAGAAATAATTAATTTACCAACAGCTTTAAAAGTATTAAAAATACATTCATGCTAATGAACATTTTGTCCCTTCAAGAATTACTTATTTCAGGATGAAAGAACTGATGAACATAAGCTGTGTTCCTAGAACACAAATGCCATGCTCATGACCTAAATAAAAACTTACCCAAATTCTCTGCCATGAGAATCTAAATATAAAACTTAACCAGGTGCTCTCTCTCAGTGCCCTTAATGAGGAAAGGACAGATAACTCTCACACTATGCTTCTTCCTCATCTGTGGTGCAGCATAAAAAACAAACAAATTATTTTGGGGTAAGTACATATCCGTTTGATTAAATAAAAGAAACATCAATAGCATCATGCAAAATCCAGCTAAGATTACCTTAGGATCTGGAACATTTTCTCCTCCACTGTCTCCTGAGTTGATACCTACATTATGATATGGCTGAAAATGAAAAATTAAAGAATATATATAAAATATAATGTGGCTTGATGAAGATTAGATATACAAGATTATAAGTTGAGTCCAAAAGCAAACTGTACAGACTCAGGTCTGCCATCACAAATTGCACTGGCATATCTGGGTCTATGCGGCTAGTTAAGATTAATCTTTAGAACAAACAACACAAACTCTGATCTGCTTGCACATTATGAGATGGAAAGCCAGGTTCTATATTGTTTGCAGTTGGACCTGACTTATGCACAAGTATACTCTGTACAATATAGATACCTTTAAAAAAAATTGTCAAAATTTATGCTTCAACATACTGAACAAATTTAAATACACTCCATGACTATTTGATCATTATGAAAGATTAAAATAAAAAAGGTTAAGGAATCCATTTTCTTTTTCTTTTAAATAGCCCTCTTTGATATACACTGGCATAGATTAACTTTTATTTAAAGATGGAATTTCTGATAAAAATGGAAATAACCCTAGCTCAGTAAGCTATTTCTACAAACTAGTAACAACACAGGTTTACATACCTTATTACAAAGAAATAGGAACAAAATATAACATACATATACATTTATGCCTTAAAGCATAGCACAGAATAACTTAAATGTAATAAGCTAAATTTTCATAATACTTTAAAATTATGGTCTCATATTTTTTTGAAAAATCTCAAATTTCAAAAAGTAGGAGCTCACTGCTAGGAGAACATTATTATTGTCTGGCCCTTATTTGTGCATGTATAAAAATATAAACTACATGCATGTATAAAACATATAAACTACATGCATGTATAAAACATAAACTTCATGCATGTATAAAACATATAAATTACATGCATGTATAAAACATGTTGATTTTTTTTTAAATATCCAGCTAAATCACACAAAGCTAACAGCTTCAAATTTTGAAAGGCAATAAAGTGCAAAAAAAACCTGAGAGTGTTGTGAAACATTTTTTTATATTCGTATATTAGCCTAATTCTGAAACATTAAAATAGGGATAAGACAAGGAACTAAAGGCAATAAAAGCATAAACAATGGCAGATTGTAAATGTGCAATGGAGTTAATTTACAAAATGAAGCAAAACTGAACTGTCTTATATGAATTGGAATTATAATATTTTCTTGTTATAATAATACATCCTAAAAATTAACCTTCAATTCAAAACTATTTAGATAATTTGCCTAAAGTTTCTTAATTATTAATTTGGAAAGAATGATTGAAAATATTGTGACCTTACATCACATTCTATATAAATTTAAAGGGCTTTAGGTCTGAAATGTACATGATACATATGCAAATTGTTAAAATAATTCCCATCTTCATTAAATTCTAGAAAAAGAAAAACTACCCAATTAATGCACAAATTAAAATATTGGATAAAAAATAGATTTTTTCAAACAATAATACTAAACTTAATGCAAACAATAATTTAGGTAATTGTTAATATAAAAAGCAAACAGTCATTATTTTCAATCATGTTGGATATTAATTTGTGTAGGAAACTGGAAAATTGGCATGAGAAAAGCATGATTAATAGTTTCTGATTTCCATAACATCAAAAAATATTTTTGTAATTTACATACAAGTTACAATTCATTTATGTACAAATTTTCCTAACTGTTAAAGATGTAAATTCTTAATGTGAAATGGAATTTTAGCATACTAAACAAAGAAAAACAGAATATGGTGACCAGTTGAGAGAATGGACATATTATCTCATTAAACCCTAGAGATTTGTCATTTTTGCCTGAAATCTGAGTAGGAAACAAACTTTTGGTGGCTACTTTTGAATTGATCCAAATAAATCAGCTTCAAAAATATTTCCCTTAAACCTGATGCCTAGCTGTGTTAGACACATCAGTTTTCATTTGGCTATTTCACTTGCACATGTGCAGAAGGAAAAAAGTTGGAGAAGTGGGGAGGGAAGCATTGGGTCTTTTTTGGACCCATCATTTTCATGTCCTTGCCACTTTTTAGCACCTCTCCAAGTTATTCTGCTTTGTGCAAAAGTTCACCTGTCTGTGTGCAGTTCAGACTGGTCTGCCATAGATCTGAGACCAAAAAGTCTAAAATCTAGACACAAAATCTGATTTCTTTTACACTTTTGGTGTAAAAAAAATCAGGTCTAAAACAATGTTTTTCCCTCGATATTTTGTAATGCAAGTAGAATGTCCAGATTATTTGTTATCATTATAGAGCTATGGCTGTCTACTTTTCTGTAATACCACCCACCCTGGTACATCTTAAATGACCTTGACACTACAGAGCTCAGAAGTAGGTTGCTACCTACTGATGCATAAATGTGGCACCTGGAGTTAATGAGTTATCTTGGCAAGTCAAGCCTGGTTTGGAGCAACATAGATGGAAAATTATTTAATATTAATTGCAACAGTTACAGGTGCTTAGAAGCTAAGTGTCCTATTTCTAGAACAGGAATGTCTACTGAAGAATAATGTCTTTTTTGAAGGTAAGTTTAAAGTCAGATAAACAGTTTCTCGTGGATTTTGGCAGATCATTCCTTGAGTTGATAAGTAGTGGTGTATACGATTTTTTGAAAGAAGAGGTTCTACATTAATATAAATGATATTGTTCAGATTTCTCAGATTGTAAGGCAGTGTGTCTCATGAAAAAGATCAGAGTAAATCAATTATATAATCCCGAGACTGGTTGTTAATAATTTTATAAAATCTTTAAAGATATTTTATGTTTCATCTTTCTACATGAGTATGTCATCCCATTTCAAAACAAAGTGCTTCTTTGCTTGTACATTTTGATTGTCCAGATAGTATTTCCTTGATTACAGTACTGTAATGATGGAACGAGTAAGTTAAATAGGAAACATGACTGTTTCTCTCAAACTTTCTAGCAACTATTTCCAACATTGGTCTTCACTTCCTTGTCAATATTAACAACTAAAACTTAGCAGCCTCATTTTTATAGCAAAAACAGCAACTTTTCCAAGATATATATTGCCAAAGTATATACGTAAGATAATAGACCACTGGCTTAACAATGTACAAGACAAAACTAACTTCAGCTGAACAAAGTAGATATAAAAAAGGTAACACAGGATAGAATTAATTTTCTAAAAGCAACTTATCTTACACCAAAAAATGTAGCAAGCAAATGTTTTTTTGTAATAATAAAAAGACTATAAGATATAAAAACTACCTGCTGAAGTTATCATCATGTTGTTGTAATAATCATGTACTATTTTAAAGTTCTTCTAAAATATGTTATATAAACCAGTCAGTAGCCAGATGTACACTATAGTGCGGAAATGGTGCAAACAATAATTACCAGACTCAGTCACAATACTTGGACTCAGTCATAATACCTGGCTCAGACACAATACCTGATTCATTCACAATACTTGGACTCAGTCATAATACCTGACTCAGTCACAATACCTGACTAAGTCACAATACCTGACTCAGTCACAATACTTGGACTCAGTCATAATACCTGGCTCAGACACAATACCTGACTCAGTCACAATACCTGACTCAGTCACAATACTTGGACCCAGTCATAATACCTGGCTCAGACACAATACCTGACTCAGTCACAATACCTGACTCAGTCACAATACTTGGACCCAGTCATAATACCTGGCTCAGACACAATACCCGAGTCAGTCACAATACCTGACTCAGTCACAATACTTGGACTCAGTCATAATACCTGACTCAGTCACAATACTTGACTCAGTCACAATACTTGGACTCAGTCATAAAACCTGGCTCAGACACAATACCTGACTTAGTCACAATACTTGAACTCAGTCATAATACCTGACTCAGTCACAATACTTGGACCCAGTCATAATACCTGGCTCAGACACAATACCTGAGCTCAGGCATGCTATTAATAATCTTTTACCAGGGGTCCAAATCACACAGTTCAAATGTAGTCACTGGCATAACACTGTGTATAAGCCATGGATATGACTGCCTTTTATCTGACAGTGTTGTTACATTATGACTGCATTAGGCCTTGATTGTTAACAGTAAATAATTTTGGGTACCAGTAGCTAGCTAAACAATGAGTTTCTTTTGTGGGTACCTTAGGCATCACAGTACAAAATCCCTAACAAAATTATAAACACATGATGTAAAACTCACTTACTGGTAGCTCCCCTTGTGCTCTCTGACACTTCTTCAAGTGTTTCTGAAGCTGATCTTCATAACAAGAGCTGCAAACAATAACTGACATACAAGCAAAAATGACCATAGGTGCAGTTTGGCAAAATAGTATGTTTTCACAAATTGCATAACATACAAACAAAATGACTATAAACGTAAACTCCACTTTCACAAACCATTATATAATTTAATTTCTTGAGCTAAACTCTTGTCATTAATACTCACAGTTTGCAGAAAATATATTACTTTTGTCCTTTTCCAAATTTTTCTCTGCCAAGTTACAAAATTTAATGACCCCACATAACTATATCAAATGACTCTATACCAGATGAAGAATTAAACTAAATAAATTTGAGACAGAATTTTTAACAGAAATGACAGTTCATCCTTGATATGCAGTGATTATGGTATACTGTGTATATAATCAAATAAAAGTTACATCCAACTGCTGAGACTCAGATCTGCCATTGCATGATGTGCTGACTGATCTGGGCCTTTGCAATTTGTGAGGGATAATTAGAAGAATAACATAGACCCTGATCTGCATTATGCAACCACTGATAAAGGACTATATTGTTTGGACCAGAGTTATAAGCAAGTATTAACAGCAACCCATTCACTGCAGATCTGAGAGGTATAGTTAATTGACTCAAAATACCCATTGCTCTAACAGCCTTTCCTACACTTAATTGTTAATATGTTGTCATATTTCATCAGACATTCAACATTCTTAAAAACACATCTGCATTTTTTTTACCATTACAATATCTACAAATATAAAAAGGTAATCAGCCAAGATAAATATTTACATTTATTAAAAGTGAGTTAATTTCTCCAAGTGACTCATCTGTTGCTGGACTTATAACCATGGATGATTTTCATAAAAAGTGAATTTTACAAAATGACTCAGATGAGCTATTAAAAAAAACAACAAAATAAGCATCTAGCTAATTAAGCGTCTGACCAAGGGAACACAATAATAGCTATTACTTTCCAATAGATCATTAATGACACTAAACTAGGGAAACAAACTTCACTTACTGCTTGGGATTAAGAGGGCAACTAATTCTTTTCCTTTCCAAGTTAACCTGAAATAGATACATCAAAATGATTAATATATGTAATAATCATGATCATTTAAACCATAGTACTGACAATATGATAAACATGATGATAGTGTATTTCAATGTAAATATGGAGTCTTAAGATATTGGTTTGACCACAACCAGTTGTAATAATGATATAAAATTACAAAAAAGGGACCTAGGTTAAGTTAATGTTTTCTATAGCCTATCTTTCCTAATAAATTTAATTAATTAGCATTTCAATTATGATGTGCTTTCTACTAACATTTTTTTCTTTGCTTTCTTACACAGTGTCTTTGAATTACATGTTGATGCCAACCATCATGACAAAGATGCTAACATATTAAGACCTAAAATACATTGAAAATTGAGAAAATCCTTTCTATATTCAATAAACATAAAAATTGAGCTTCAGACAGCATGCATATCAGTTTGGCACAAATGTTCAGATGCATTGTATTTTAAGTTCTTTTGTCCAATCACTTTACAGGGCTCTCAACTGAGTTTCAGGATGAGGTGTCCAGGACTCTTCCCTCATGGAACTTGCAGAGTCCCCTGCACATTTCTGAATATCCCTGTCATAACCTTAGGACTCTCTCACTTTCAAAAGGATACAAAGGAAAATAAAAAGCTCAAATATTTTATTAACATCAAAATTAAATTCTTAATCATTTAGAATATCACGTAAAAGAGAAAATACTTTTCAGTAAACAGAATGTTGAAATATTATACATATACAATTTGAATGTTATTTTACCCCTACAACACCAAAAATGAAAAATAAATCACAACAATAAAACTGTCTACAGTTAGTTCAAAACCAATGAATGATCACTTATACTACAGTGTGGTTTTCTCCACAAGTTAAAAGCATGTCATGTCCCACCAAAGAAACACAAGTAAACACATAGCACTATGCTGTACCACATGCATAAATGAGTTACCTTCAATAAACAAAGAAGGAATGAAAGCTTATCAAGCAGCATATGTGCAAAAAACTAATTAAAAATAAATATGCTAATTAGTGAACAGTGTTAAATGTCTTATGAGCTGACCCTAATGAATAAAGATGGGATATAGTGTGAGGTCTATAGACACATAAACTGCCAATAAACATGTACATATAGCTTGAGACTGCTGATTAGAACCCTTAATATTCAAGATGAATTAACACATGCTTATATTACTAATTGAACATTTGCCTAGTGTTCCTTTTGTTGGCATTAGTGTCATGTTCATCACAAGTCCACATCCCAAAAAATGAATAGATTTTGCAGAACAATTTTGAGTCAACTTAACTTTTCTGCACTCTTTTAAAATGTTTCTATTGATATTTAATTGCTCTACAGAAATCACACTTACTTAAATAGCACTTATTACTATGGCATGCTGATGATTTGACAATACTGTCCAAATCAAACTCTTAAGAAAACTTTGATTACTTTCATGATCTATATTTGTGTCATCACCAATTTAAACACCATTACAACAAGATTTGGCATTGTTTATTTGACAATAAGTTGCAAGTGCTTGCATATACCCTCAAAAGAACATGGTTTTTTTAAGTACATCAGAGCAGCCTTTGAAGGGACAGTCCATTTTATGAGATAACTGAAATGATAAGGATTAACTGTTAGTCACCATGGCTTCATATATGTTTCCTTAAGTTTAGCCTTTAGCAATTCTGAAGATAGGCCATGGCTAACCAGAATTTGAAATGGGAGTACATCCTGGAGAAGAAAAAAAATGAGGCATGTCAAATTGGGGAGGGATGTGTTGCAGGAAGAAACAGAATTTCATATGTATTTGACCAGGAAACTAAGGTCCATGTGAACTCTGTCTTTACTGTACCCTAAGATGCCTTAACTCTGTATACACTCCCAACTTATATTCAAACTTACTTAAAAAATAGCCACTTCTAATGCCATGTATCTTAATCAAAGCATGCCTTGGAGAGAAACAGCAATTAAAATTAGACTGAAACATTATGATTTTCTCATAATCTAATATGATGCACATCTTCTGTATAATTACTAGCTAACTCTGTGAATTAAATCAGAATCAAAACTGAAATGTACATACATTTCATTGATTGCAGACATAATGGAAAATTGACAACCACCAGATTGTAAAATTTTCATTAAAAAGAAGGTGGAATGATTCTTTTATTATGTCTATACATGTTATGGTAAACTGACACTGTCTACCTGTTCCTACTATAACAATGTTTAACCTTATAAATTTTACCCAAATGGCAATTTTTATGTATAGTACAATCTACTCCTGTTTATAAAATGAAGTCCACTGCCCTGAAAATTGTTTAATCAACAAATTTCACCTAAAGACTGCACCCATTGTTTGATACTTCTGCTTGCTTACCCAATATGAATCAAACTTGATTTGGTGAGCCAGAACTATTTATTTTAATTTAAAATAAACCATATGAATATGCATATCCAGAGAATCTCATCCCACCACAAATTGTTAAAAATTATATGGTTATTAGGAATGTCTTTTCTCATTAGCATTTGTGCCCAACACAGAAGGAAACCATATCCCAGCATGCACATCTACAGGAAATTACCACAAAAGCAAACGTTAGATATGCTATGAAGTTTGAAATTCAAACTTGACAGAAAGTCTTTAAAGTTTCTTATTTCACCTTTTTAAGACCTATATTGTAGTATGGGGATATTATATGGCATAACTGCACCCAGTATGAAATAGATTAAATATCAAAAACATAAGCTGAAGCAAGAAGAAATCATTAGTTGGGCGACAAAATCAAAATTAAATGCTATAAGTTTATAGGGGACAAAATGGGCAAGACTCTCAAAAGATGCTACAAAATATTGAATGATAACATTTGTTAAGATTCACTATAACAGCTCCTCGGTAAATGTAGGATTTAATGACAGAAATAACTTTCATTGGGACTATTCTATGCCAAAATTCATTTCCACTGGTGTCTTTTGTAAAATGGAATCTTCTCCCTTGGAAAATTCAGAATACCACTTGCTTATACTTTTTAATCACACTTAAATAGGATCACAGAAAAGGTAACATTCTACTAGTATCAAGGTGAGATCACAAATCATGTACACAAGACTTGAGAACAGTTGCAGCTTCTTAAACAATGCTCTTTTCAAAAAGTCATTTAGCAACAGGTGTTCATGCAGAGAACAAGAAACCTTCAAGCATTATCTTATAGACTGTACAAAATATCTATATATTAATAATTTGCCCCATAATACAGACATAACTCTGTCATTAATAGGCAACCCATTGCAACTGCAACTAAGAGATTTATTTATATATTCACAATTCAATGATGTAACTCTGGTACATATTTAGTTACTACAAAACATACAACCTAAGCTAAAGCTATTAGTATTTTATCTCCCCTCTACTTCCTTATAGCATTTTCAGATTTTTGTCTTTTAAGTATACAATATTTTCTCCTATAAATACTTATCAGATACTGTCTGACACTATTACAAAGCTGTGTGTACAATTCTATTTTAATATTTCTTGATCTTTTTACAATACTATGTACAATTTTATTTTAATATCACTTGATATTTTATTACAATATTGTATGTATCTTTCTATTTTAATACTGTTTGATATAATAATATTGTATGTTCTATTCTATTTTAGTACTGTTATTATTACAATACTTTATGTATATTTCTATTTTAATACTGTTTGATATTATTATACAACTTTATGTACAATTCTAGTTTAAAATTACTAGATATTACAATTATTACAAATATTACAATACTCTATATAATATCTCATGATATTATAATACTGTATGTACAATTCTAGTTTAAAATTACTTGATATTACAATTATTACAAATATTACAATACTCTATATAATATCTCATGATATTATAATACTGTATGTACAATTCTATTTTAAAATAACTCAATATTTTTACAATACTTTATGTCCAAATTAATTTTAATATCTCCAATCTGATTTTAATATCACTTGATATTTTATTACAATATTGTATGTATCTTTCTATTTTAATACTGTTTGATATAATAATATTGTATGTTCTATTCTATTTTAGTACTGTTATTATTACAATACTGTATGTATATTTCTATTTTAATACTGTTTGATATTATTATACAACTTTATGTACAATTCTAGTTTAAAATTACTAGATATTACAATTATATTTTAACATCTCTTGATATATTACAATGCTTTATATAATATCTCATGATATTATAATACTGTATGTACAATTCTATTTTAAAATAACTCAATATTTTTACAATACTTTATGTCCAAATTAATTTTAATATCTCCAATCTGATTTTAATATCACTCAATACATGTATTATTATTATTATTATACAATATTTACAATTCTATTTTAATATCTCTTTGACTTTGGTTTAACTGACTGCAGTCTCTGTCTTCATTCATTAATCAGCCACATTATTAAAGATTCTCATTAATGTGGAGAGAGCTCAAAATAAGGTTATGCTTCTGGTTCAAAAGTTGACATTCCTTGTTCAATATTTATGTATTTTCCATGATGGCATCTGTCATTAGATAGTGCTCAGGCCAATCAACTGAAACATCCTGACCAAAGCATCAGATGCAGGTATCAACTTTTTTACTGCGACTTTGAGGCCTATCAAAACAATTCACCTGACACCAAATTGTTGGAACATTTAGGCCAAGTAAGCTTATTTTCTGATAGAAATGAAAATATATTTAAAACATTTTATATCCTAAAGATGATGTCAGATTTGGAAGTTATTTGGAATACTCTATACATTGGACTTGTGAAAGAACTTTTAGGAATACAGCATTGGGATTGAATTTACAATACTGAAAGTTCCCTTTTAAATTTTCACTTTGTATTCTAGGAAAATAAATTGTTGAATTTTATTAAACTTGGTTTCTGCTCTTTTCTGTTACTTAGTTTAAGACCATGGAGTCATAACAAATGTACATGCCATGGACATTTCTGGACACTGTCAACCTAAAAGCCAATAAAGTCCATAAATGTCAAGCACTATGATGTCACAATGATGTCTGCCAACGTGAAAAAGCTTGCCAGTAGCTTCTCATGGGCTGGTGGTTCTTTCTGGGGGTTTTCCCACCATTTATACTGGCCACCATGAATAGCCTATCTTGTGCTGAAAATGGCATTAAAACTCTATAAAAACTACAACAACAAAAATTAGTATTACCCTAATATGTGTTGTAAAAGACCTGACATTCTCTTTTCTTAATCCAGTAACTACCTGGCCATTACTGTAAAAGACCATGGTGATTTACGACGCAGTGTGGCAGAGTACCTCTTTCGATGTTTTATATCTTTTTAATTGTTATTTTAATCTAGCCCTAGAAATTTTAAAGGGGCTCTCTACAGATATGAACTTCTGAGAGAGTGGTAGGTGTAAGGTGAAGTTGTTTAATTTGCAACATGCAAAATGGAGAGAATGATGTTGGTATAACTATGTTACTTTCATGTACTGGGGTTAAAATAATTTTGGATATTGTACTTATGATAACTGTACATGATCTAAGCACACAGATAATATAAAATGGCTGCTTCCTTGTGCTCTCAATATCAGCCTAAATTAGTAAAAAGTACACCATCTTCTGCAAATATTAAAATAGTGAACATGAATTGTGCCAGACTAGACAATACCAGCTTCTGAAAGTGCAATAAATGAATTACCAACTATATCAAATGTAAATAAAGGTTATAGCCTCCTTTTTTTCACAATCTACATCTGAAGTCTTGGAAATGAAAATGCCAAAGCAGTGCAAGCAGTGATTCAAAAGGAACACATCTAAAGCTGTATATTGTAACCAATATTACACGACTCAATCACATTGCAAAATAAAGAAAATTAAAAGTTCGTTAAACAATTCCAAGGATTATGCAATGTCTTTTTAAATAACCACTATAACCAGTGAGAAAAACCAGAGAATCTCTTTTCTTTAAAAATCAAACCCTATGCAAAATATGAAACTGTAGAGCATCACCTATGTTAGACATGCAATGCAAACATTGTGGAACCTCTAGTGGTCAATTAGGTTAAGTAGGTTTATTCCTGTGTAAGAATTTGAGATGAAAAGAGTTCACAGGGTGACAAGCAAAAAACATTTGGCAGCATATCATGAATAGCAGTGGTCCACTGATAGACCCTCAATAAGAGAACTTTGTTTTGTACAAAATAAAATGAACCCTCCCTTTATGTCATATGATTGAATTGTAAAACTGTGTGTGGACACATATGGCAACACTGATATTGAGACAGCAAAACAGACCCTGTCTATAGTTATACAAATAGACAAGAGAATAATAAAGGAGAAGGGTACTGATAAATCTGCATGTAATTGGAAAAGATATGTTGATATGTTGAATCTATTTCTGTTCATAGACCCAAATGATATAACAAGTTTTTGTGCCCTGGAGCTATCAAAGCCAAACTTCAGATAAGTAATAAAATGTCTGATGCCTGTGCTAAACTTTAGTACAAAATTTTTTATGCTACACGAAATGTAGCTTGAAATATCAGTATTTTTTCTTAAATAGATCATGTGAGAAATGAAAGATGTGTCATCCCTTATAGTTATTATATAGGGAACTTCAGAGATTTCCTGTATGATGTCACAACTAAGCGTTGGCAGAGCTCTGGTTGACAGAACCACCATGGCGGCAAAGGAAGATGATCTATATATCAGCTTAGGCCATTGAATAGGCAGTTCTAATTGTATATGTGGTACTAATGTTGGGTATATAAGTCATATATAATAATGTTTTATTACAATAACTAATTTTTCCACACACACACAGTTTTTGGTATCAAGCAATTTCATATTCATTGGTATACTATAGACATATCAAATTATGATCTGTCCATGTGCAATAATACACATATATAAACATTTGAACTGCATGCTGTTAATTCTAAACCTATAAATTAATGATGCATTTCCATTCATTATCATTAGTATCAATTATCCCATTTTCTAAATGAATTTAACAGGAGAAACTATTTCACTGCAATTCTTTCAACATCCCCTTCAAAGGCAAATATATGTATCTGCATGTAGCATAAATAAAATGTTTGTAGAGTATGAATGTTGTATCAATGATATGCCACTTGCACAAATTTTCATCAAACGCAAAATTGCGTTTCCTTAGTATGTAATAACTATGGACAATTATCCATTTCTCGTCATCATCATCATAATAAATCCATGATGCAGTAAAAGGAGATGTACGTTGTCAGGTTTATCATTGAACTTTACATTTCCTTTGATGATAAAAGATTATGTGCATAAAAAGCTGAATAGAGAATTGTTTAATGTTGTTTTACTCATTATCAATGACAAATGATACAACTTATCGTGGTTCCATCTTGGAAACTTGTATTTAGTTTGGGTTGGTGTATTAGCTTTGAAGTGCTTTAATTGCATGTCTTAATATGAACACCTATCCTGATCAATGATTACTGCAATAAATTTCACTGTTTATAGTGATATATATATATATATATATATATATATATATATATATATATATATATATATATTGGTAAACAAGCATATTCATTATAGAGTAAGCCTATGGTCTTTCTGCCAACCAGACTAAGGAACCTCCCACGTGATCATGCCCTATGATGTCACGGCAAAGTTCCCTATAGAATATGTATGACAGGTAAATTGTAAGCAATGATGCGACCCCTGGTGATGATTACAAGAATATCTAATAGTAACAATTGAAGTTTAAAACTATGTAGAGCTGTGTAATTCATTTGAATTATTGATGGAAAAAAATTTATTCATTCTTATATAATTTCATTTCGAATAATATCATGTCCATTCTGTACTTTTAATTGAGGCTATATATTTGTACGTAAGAATTATCTTCTTAATTTTCATATGGAATTTTTGTGACAATGAATTTCCAGAGCATTCAACAATTCGAACCAAACATAATCTGGTTCAACTATATTAGTAACAAATTTAAAGCAACAATTAATATTTAATTTAAATGTGCCTACATAATCAAGTTAACGTATATTTTAGAAAAGCAAATGTCCATCGAAAATATATAACATAAAGTCGAAGACTAACTCCCATCACAGTAGCATGCTCTGCGCAGTAGTCAGCGTTTTTCATTTGCGTAAAACGACAGAATCTTTTCTTTCTGTCGATATAAAAGTAGCATTTTCCTTGTATTGGGATTGGTTTAGTAACTACGTTACTGTCGCAGCTTTCTTGCTGGTAATTCATGCTGGCACATCTAAATCAAGAAACGTTTAATGTTTAGTCAAATTGTGGTTATCACAACGACACGAACAAGAGAAACTCAAAGCGGAATAGATGGGGTGACGGCTAGAAAATAGTGGGGGCATGGAAATCAAAATAACATTATTATCTTTAGCGAACCGATTTTTTTTTAAACATTCGGCACACAATTACGGTACAGTTCTTTGGAAATCATCTTACTTGTGTAGCCATTCGTTGGAGGGTATTATCATTTCTGGACCTAAAATGTCTATACCCCCTTCAATAATATTTCTAGATCACTTGTTTTTTCTTTCTTTTTTAAAAAAATGATCCATATATACTATACTGAAAAGATACAAAGTTATTACAAACTTCCAGTGGCATTGACACTGGACATATCAGCACAAGATCATTATAAGAATTTATAATATAGTTCAAGCCATTTTTCTCTAAATGCACGAACTAATGAAATTTTTGTTGTTTTGGTTTTGTTTTTTATGCAAATTATACAATTTAAATATTACTTTGGACTTACTCATAATATAACTTTAATTTCATTGGTTTTCAATGGTTTTTGGTAAAAATTTTAAAGTCTAAAAACATTTATCCAAAGAAGATTAATCAACGCTTACATGTATAATTATGAATCTTTCTTCTGAATATGTATTCTTTTTATCTAATAGTTTTATATTGTCTTTTGTTTAATGTGACCAGTAAAGGTACCATATCTAGTTGCTGCATATTTCTGAATTTCCTGCTGTATTGTGCGTCCATTTGTGTTGGACTCTTCTGAGACATTGGGACGCCATAATTTGACCATCCTGGTTCTCATCCAATATATTTTTATCAAAATTTGGCAATGGGGTCTCACTCAGTGGTTCTTTTCTCATCATTTGGAAAAATACTCATTTGCATCAAAAGTAATTGAGGATGATGAAATACATGTATTAATCTTGAAATAAAACATAGATTAGCTTAGTTTGTGCACAATATTTAAAAATCACACCCAATTTTCTTTCACAACGCATATGAGTAGTAGTAAATGGGAGTGATATGGCAATGATGGGATTGCTGAAATTAGGTATAAAAAAATATAGTGACAATGGGAATTTAACATGGGAATGGCACCTGAGGGTTTAATGGGAATCAAACATTGGTGACGTCATTGGAACTATAGGGTCAAAACTATTTATAGGGTGAAATGCATTTATAGGGAAACAGGTTGATAGGGACAAACATAGACATACATAAACCAATAAATACACATACAACAAAGAAGATGGAAACACACAGAAAAGATGACAGAGACATTCCAAAGAAAGACACAGACAGAACAGAGATCTGAAAAGAAAAACTATTGAATGGGTACAAAACATTTATTCAAGTATATACATGTACATGGGCTATCTGGCCTGTGCTTTGGTCTAAGCACTATCCGTTTAATACATAACATTTTGACAAAAAACAAATGTATGTACAAGTCATTTAGTTCTTGGTGCTGGTAAACTACTTTTTAAAATTAAAGGTCATGCCTTCAAAAAAAAAAACACTACATATACAATGTATTTACATTTCATAAAAGAATGCCATGCTACATTAAATGTTCATATTTAAGAAAAAGTTAAAAGAAAACAAGAAACAATCAAATAGGACAAAGTTCATGTTTCTTTCTTTATCCATCACGTACCTTGTTTAAAATCTGGTCAACTACAACTTGTGCCACAGCGTTGATGTTTGCCATCATGTATTCCCTTTCATTCGTAAATCTGCTGTTGTATCCATTGTATTAGGTACATTGTATGCCATATGACTGGTAACTTTTCCATTGGTGATGTTAAATTTTTCTTTCATTGTCTGCACGTCTTCAATAGCCCTTACAAGTTTGGAAGAAGTTAATTCTGAGCTATACATGCGAGTTCAAACTGTCATGATACATAGATAGGCTCAAACAACCTTGATCTTTTACTTGGCACTGATGTCTGAGTTCATCTAACAGTGAGTCAAATAAGTCTGTAATGAAACCTGCTGCTTCATCAGTTGGAATGTCAATCGCAAAGTCTTTAAATTTCACAGTGTAGGTGTAAGTTGTCATCCTGAATTTTCTCGAGTCACTGTCTGAGTCATTTAGATGCTAAAATACTCCTTTAGGTGTACTGAATCCTTTTCCTTCTTGGACGCACTTTGCTGTATGGGTATGGTGGTGAAAAAGGTCATTCATGTTTGTTCTTTCTCATTTTTCATCTGCGTAGAGTGATTCATCTTTCTTGGTCTTTGTCCTCGTAATGAATTGTCGTTCTTGGAATTTGTTTCCTTTTTATACTGGGTGATATCAGCATGTCTATAAGATAAAATCTTGTAGTCTGGAAGTTGTACTGATTGGACTAAGTTTTCCATGGTGTTAGTAAGTAAGCAACTAAGATGTATTGCATTGGTGATGTGATCGTGAGGCACAGATTTGCATTTGAGTTTTTCATTGAGCTTTAGTCTCTTGCTCGATACTCGCTGTGTGGAGTCATTCATCTTTCTAGCTTGATACAGTGAAGTATCAGTATGGCCATTTTCCCCTTTATATGCTGGCCAATATCAGTGTGTCTGTATGGTAAAGTGAAGTGGTGGGGAAGCCCCACTCGCTTCTGGTACACAATTCGATACAGTTTTTCCAAGGATCAACTGACTATTTGGTGAGTGGCTAAACATACATTCAACATAGTTCACGAAAATGCTTTTCTGAGTTTCACCACCCTTGTAGTACTGTTCTGTCTTGGGAAAGTGGTAAATTTTGTACACTTGTAACAACTGGTATCTCAGGTCAGGAGCTTTGAACAATTCCATTTTGACCTATGTCCCCATCAATGCAAGTTCTTCCTGAGTGTGAGAACTAGGTTGATCTTGGTTGCATGTTTTGGCACAAGTGTGATATAACGAAAGCGTCAGTTTTCCTTGGCAATGGTGAGGTAAAACAGGATTGTACAAGTTCATGGGAAACAAGGCTATGCACTTGATCAATCCTTGCTATTGTTGAAAGTTGTCCAGGTCAATGTGTTCAGCAATTGTTGGTGCCCTGTGAGAAAGTGACAATATTTGCACACATAAGGACACAGCAAACACACTTCCAGGTATTTGATTTCTTCTCCATTCTCCTTTTCAGCATGGTACAGCAAACAGGTGGCATTCATCCACCCTCTGTAAAGCTATAACTTCAGAGGGTCCACCAGCTTGTAACTTTCCATGATAAGTTTAAATTCTGGATTAGTTTTCAAATGGTGATCATACTTGTGTTCCCACATTTCCATGACTTGATATCCTTGCTGTTCTAACTTCAAGTGACTTTGACTAGTAAGCTTCTTACAGGTCTTCCAAGGTACATTGTTAAAAATCAGTTTTAGTGTCACATTGAGGGCAGCAAATCAGACATTTTTGAAATAAGCATCCTTTAAACTCATAGATGATCTTGTGGTTTCCTAAGTCCCAGTCATCCACTGAATACATTCCAATGATCTTTTGGCCTCCTTTGTTTCTAGCATGTTGGATCCATTTGTCTTCCTTGTCGCACAAGTAATGTAGCCAGTGCACAGCTTTGACCGTCAGTAGCGACATTTGACAAAAGTTCATCATTTGAAGAAGGATGAAGGATGACAGCCAGGGTGTTTTGGGGCATAAATCATTTGTGGTAGACTAAGGAACATACTTTGGCAATGGTGCAGGTTTATTTCAAAGGATCAATCCCTTTGTGCTCCATTAACAATTCTCGAAATTTTCCACACAAGCACTGTAATGACAATACTTCACGTTTCTTCCTGAAAGTTGAAGGAGTTCAAGGCCTGAGTTTGGTACCAAGCGTAGAAAGCTTTTGTTTGGTGTGCACATTATCAGGGTCATAGTAGTGAGCATAAATGGCATATTGATTGGCATATTGATTGGCATCGGTATTGAAAAAGTGTGGAATATATCCTTTGGTTATATCTGTCATTTCAAACACTTTAGGCATTCGACTTAATGGCATGGCCAAGAAACTCATCAAATCTTTAAACTGCACTTGTCCCACTTGCATGGAGGTAATTTGGGCTCCATTCAAGATGACTTTAGGGTGTTTGGTGCCTTGTTACATATAGTATTTCCGAAGAAACTGTCCATAGTATCCCGAGAAATTGTGAGCCATCACCTTGGCATAGTGATGACAATCTCCATAATGTTCGATGTCCTCTTGGCTCCATGTCTCACTGATAGGATCTAAGATCCACTGGGTGAAATTTGCCACCGTGTTGGTCTCTGAAAGATTTATTCGCCTCCTCCAGGAATCTTGCTTCAGTGGGGGCAATGGCAAAAGATAGGTTCTTGGATGCACTTCTCGCATGCTCAGTGACCCACCAGAAATTAGTGTATGTCTATGTTTGTCCCTATCAACCTTTGTGCACCCCATACAACTTGAGTCTCTCTTCAATAGGAACTGTGTCTACTATGTCAGCATGTTTATCACTTAACACCGTTCTCCCTCAAGTTAAAAACATTCTGCTGACCAATCATTTACTCTTACATCATTTCACTTTGCTAAGTTTCAGCACCAACAGTCTTACTGCCATTTTCAAGCTAAGAATGCTGATTTTTTTAGAAAATTTTATTTGCATAGTTCAAAGAAGCATTCTTGTTTTGAAGATTTTATCAGTGTAGTTCTAACAAGTGTTCTTGTATATCTTAGTAAGTATGAATTCGTTTCTTTTAATATATAATAGCAGTTAATATGGGCAGCCATCATCTATAATCTGAATACATCATTCCATTTGTTGGGTTAAATCATTTCATTTCACACTACATCATTTCATTCAATACCACATCATTTGGAATCTAAATTTATCATTTGGTTTTGTTTGTTAAATCATTTCATATGACACCACATCATTTGGAATCTGGATATATTGTTTCATTTGCTGGGTTAAATCATTTGATTTCACACTACATCATTTGAATAATGTAATTTTAGCAGTGAAGGATGCTCATAAGTTAACGCATGTAGGATCAGGAAGCAATGATGTGCAGCCTTTGAGAATTGTTTTTCGCAGATAGGCTTATATCGAAGATAAAATCTACTTCTTAGAAATAGCTGTATCTTTACAGTAATGGATTTGGGTCTCTTGACTAATTTTATAATGAATATAAGTGTATCATCGATATGATATGCATAGGCTTTAGATTGAGTATGTTAGGCTGAAATTGTATATACTGGTTACCATTGTAATCGTTTAGAAGATCGTTGTATGGATATAAGTAGTTTGGTTTTCTCCCACCATTACTATCCCTTCATGAAATAAATCTTTAAATTATATGATTCAGATGACAGACTAGACACTGGCTTTGGAGGGAAATTTTAGGAACATTTATTTCTGATTGGCCACTGAAACTTGAGGGCATAAACCTTGAGAGACGATTTAAGAACTATCGCTTGGAAAATCCTTTAGTTAGATTTTCCTTGAGAGAAGGTAAAAGACATATCTGGGATGAATGGTAGTGGTCTTGTTAAACTACCACAAAGCCAAATAGGGTCTTTAGAGGGAAGACAGGCTAGGCTAGAACTGTTTGTTTGAAAGAAATGGCTGAAGATACGCAATTTTAGTTTCAAGCTATTTTGTTTATTTGATTACAAATATAATATATTATGATTCACACATGTAATCTTGTATTTATTTCATAGGACTCTAGCAATTTGTTAGTTCTACAAGTTAAATCTTTGAGTTTTTAATGATCAGTGAGTTCATTGAGAGAATTGATGGTTTGCATGCAATTAATGTAATTGCATGTAATTAAATATTCACTATGTAGAGTTGCATAGGGATTTCATGAATTCTCCCTAGTATACACATATGTCACATTTCTTAGGATATATGAATTGAATCTCTGTGTAGGATAATATTTACCCTTGTGAGTAGTGACAAGTGTATATATATATATATATATATATATATATATATATATATATATATGTGTGTGTGTGTGTGTGTGTGTGTGTGTTCACAATATCTTATTGTTCACACAAGCTACTTTAGAATAGTTAGATATAGTTGATATTACACATAAATGTTTGAGCGTACTCTACATTGAATAGCCAAATGTAAATGAGTTGTGTTATAAGGCATTCTGGCATATATAGCCACATTTTGTCTGTAGAGGCACGTGGGAATTTAAGACTCACAGTAAATTTGAATAATTTTAAATAAAGTTACATGAGATTAGAATTATACAGTATATATACTTAAGTCTGAACACATGAGAAATATGGTTTATATTCACACGTGACAGTGTAGTGGCATTTGTCTATCGTGAGACATACTCTATATTTAAGGGGACACCTTCATAGTTCGAGTTCAACCTTCATAGTCGAGTTTAATCTTCATGGTCGTACTACAATCGAGGGAAAAGAGAAGGATGAATATGGAGGGAATTCAAGGAGTCAAAGAGAAAGCTGCATCTTTGAGATGTCTGAACAGTGATGGTCAAAGAGGACCAAGCATGTAGTTAGTTGTGGAGACAGGTCGTGTGAAGACAAGTGTCAGGTGATGCTGTCAAAAGTATAAGATTGGACTCAAAATCGACACTCAAGTACATGATGACATTTATGAATTCTGTCATTGATCATAAGTTGAATAGAAGTGAATTTGTCTATGCTTTAATTGAATACATAATTTAGTAAATCATGTAGGGGGAATTGTTTGTCTCTTGATTATATTTCATTTGATTAAAATTTTATATTTTATTCAATGAAGGGGGCTCATTGTTTTGTTTTTCAATACTTTGCACAGCTATCTGTAAAGTTTCATCTATCTGTCCACACTGGGTAATTACATCAAGGGAGATCATTCCCTAGATACGATGCCAAATTGAAAGGAGGAGGGGTTTAATATTTTAAGTCGCCCACCTTATCACAACTGATGAAGGGTCAATGGCTTTATTTTCCTCAGATGCTGGTTTATATTAATAAAGGTTTTGGACCAGTCCAGTGGCCTAAGTATTTAGAGCATCAGCCTCAGATGTTGGAGGTTGTGCGTTAGAAACCTGCAGAGTCATACCAAACACTTGTAAAAATGGTACAAGCACATGCTAGAGCTGGTGTTCAAAATTAAGAGGTTACTGTTAGGACTAGTGTGCCCAGTGTCAGGATAATGAGACTGGGTTTGAACATGATGCTGCATGTCTGCAGCATGATGTTTCAATGATAGACATCACTATAAACTGCCACATTGCAGACATAGTGATATAACAAAAATTGTTAAAGCCACATTAAAAATTAAAAAAATGCACACAATAGAGGATTTGCTCTGTCCATCTTTGTTTATAACAAAAATGTTCTTCAAAAATGTTAAAGATGTGCATTCATGGTCAGCATAAGACAAAATTAAAATGTAAATTAAAATTAAATTCATATGAAAAAATAAAAATATAAATAAAAATAAATTCATGTGATTTTGGAGGTGAAGATAGACAGCAATGTTCTTCTGCAGAACATTGTTTTCATTAACAGTAAGTTGTATATAGCTGAGACTGATGCACAGTGACTGAAAATATTTTGTTTTGGCCACAGAATAACAGCCATTAAAAATTGTTATGCAAATGAGAATCCCAGGGTACTAAAACATGATAAGGAAGGTGGATTTGTTAAAGTATCCTAAGAAAATCATTTATGGTACATATTTTTTAAACTGATTCCCTTATACTTCATTATTAAACTTAAAAATAATGCTATCCTTTTACATGTATTTGCAAAATGTACTTTAGTGTATGTGACTGTCACTTATCTAGACATGTACCAAATATTTGGAAAACTAAGAGGAAAGATGAATTTTACATTTGTGTGGAAAATGAGTACCATAACTTTTGCATACCACTTCTAAAACTTAAGTTGTTTGAAAAATGCATTGCTATGAAATTTTCAATAATAATTGATTTTGTTTGCACATTTCTAGAATTTAAAACTGAAACTCATTGGGAATATAAGAGTGTTAAAGGCAAATATTTTGACTAGCATTTTCTTTTGTAACTATTTATTATAAACTTGCAATTACATATCATAATGGAATGAAACAGTTGATGGGGTGTTATACTGATATTAGAAAAATGTTAAATCATACTTAAAATAGAAAGGTAGTAGATATTTCTGATGGAATACTTTTATAGATAACTTCAGCCTGTCACCTGCATAGGCACAGCAAGGTTTATAGCAGTATGGTAAATTCACTTCTACTATGCCTTTGACCTTACTGCTCAAATGACCACAGTGTTCCTAATTTGCCAAAAAAATTTGGAATGGATGGTATGTGTCAACTATCTGGAGTTTTCAATCCATGTGTTATATACCGTCACAGGTTTTAACATGAGCCATAATCATACTCCCACAACATTATAAGTGAACTCTACAAATTTATATAAAAACGACTAAATGGGGTTCACTTCCATTAAGACAGGGGTGGCAAATCTTGCACCAACGTATAGCACACTAAGATCACTCTTTGTCTCCATGAATGACCAGCTGTTATAATGAGGACACCTTGTCATCAAAATTGGGTGGCTTTAAATAGCAGGTGGACCATGCATGTATATGTGAAAAATACATAAATACTGTTAATTAACAGTTATGTTTTTATGTCACTATGGATCACAAGTTTGTTATGTTTTATTTGCATCTAAAGCAGTAGGAAAGTACCAAAAATTTCTCATTAAGAAGGTAACTGCAGGGTAGATAATGATTGAGGGGCTGCCACTACGACGTGTTGCCACTTCAGCTTCCCTCCCATTATGGAGAAAGTAGACTGAAAGCCTTTCTTAAATGTAAAGAAATTAAAGAGCAAAAGTAAGATATCTTTTCTTTAAAACAACTAAATAAATTATTTTTGGGTTGGAAATATTGTCTTGATTGTTTTTGCTGTCAATATAATGTCAGCTTCTCTGCAAGTTTTACCAAGGTCAGATTGTTATAATTTTTTTTATTATCTTTTTTCCAGTATAAATTTATATATCTTTTTAAAAACCGAACTTACAGAAATAATTGCAATTAAAAACTCAGCCGTATCTTATCTATCCATCATTCCATCCATCTCTCTAATCATTACATTATAAGGGCTGTTCCAGTAAAGTATAATTATAATTGAGGGAGGGCATTTCTACTGTAGAGTGATCAACTGTAATTGCAATTCAAAATTTATTATCATTTTCATATGAACTCTCTGATTATCCTAGAATCAGTTACTTCAAAAAGTACCTTTCTTTGCTGCCATATATATTTAGTTTTCTTTGGTTTTGTTGACTTGACTCAAGTTTTGGCACTTGAGAGGCTGTACATGATGGCCAGTATATATCATTTGGGGAGAACCCCTGAGAAGAACCAATGACCCCAAAAAGAAGTCAATGGCCAAATTTCTGACATATTCACTTTTGCCTTAAACCAAGTCTCAGACCCATGGCAACATATGTGAGATGTCGTTAAGTCAGTGATATGTGAAGGCAAGCTTGTTAAATCACTTGCCCCACATCCTGTGTTTGCTTGAGTTAAACAGCCCTAATACATTAATGATGCAAATATAACACAATACAATCTGCATCATAAAATCTCAAACAATGCAATGGTTATACCATTCATGTAAGATACATACATTTTCTATGGCTAGTCCTGCTTCATACTGACACACCCAAGCAATCAAGCTTGCCAACTGGCTGAAGCAACATTGTTCAACCCATCACAAATTCAGAACCTGTGAAACAGATAAATTGATGTCTCCTTTGAAATGGATAAATACACAGCTTTCTTCCAATTTTTCTTGCTGAAAGTGTTTTGGAACTAATTACCATAAATGTTAATGACTTGATTCTGAAGCAAGTTTTGATTTGGTTTACTGTGTACAGTTTTTGTCGCCAGGTAATGAATTTGTCATACAACATAATGGATACAGCACAGTATCTCAGTGTATGACAGTCTTTTTTCTAATAGTGCTATTTCCTTTTGTGTAAAATATAGTTTCAAAACAAATTTATAAATTTTTTAAAATCGAAAAAAAGTGATTTTTTTTATCCAAAAAGCATTGTCTATGAGACATTCTTGAAAAGTCATGGCTGACACTTGCTTCCTCTCTCTATTTGTGATAAATCTTATTTGACTTATTGCAAAGAATAACATTTGTGAACTGTTTTCTAGGGTGGCAGCAATACAATGTCTAATTCACTACTTCTCATCTCACCTTTCAGTTTGGATACAGCTGTATACAGAGACAACGAATATTCAGGCATGATCCAAGATCCTATGAACAGTCTGGTTTTGACTGAATTTGAAAATACTGCTGTCTCACATACCATTTTACCAGCACTGAGCAACATTTCACCAACCACACACAACTTCATACAGTCAGCTCTTATTGAAATTCCACCAGTCTCATATACCAATTTACCAGGCCTAAACAACATTTCACCAACCACACACAACCTCATACAGTCAGCACCCATTGAAATTCAATCAGTATCACATACCATATCTCTACCAGAACAAACAACTTCACAGTTCACTTCCACAGCATCACAGTCCATACATGAATCAACCAATACACCAGGAACATATATAGAAACCATCCAAAGACTTACAGATGAACAAGTATAACAGATAGAAAGTCATTCACAATGGACAGAATCAAAAGCAAATCCTGGACTTCAGGATGTGTGTTTGAAAAGAAAATTGGAGCATAAAAATGTGGGTAAGGCTCCATAGTGTTATATTGTAACTAAATCTGTCTCATTATTAATAACATCAATGTTAAGGACTATTCAAGTCATGAATATTGATCATGTTTCCCCTAATACAGTCAAGTTAAATTTAATAATGTGTTCAACTATATGTAACATATTAAATTTTCTTTGCCATGCAATCTCACTCTACCAGAGATATGGTATTGTCAACTGTATTGCTAAGGGTTTTGTGAAAACTCCATTTAAAAAGCATAAAGAAAACGTAAGTTTTGCAAACATTAGGAAATGTTTAACATGCGTCCTAGCAAGGTGCCAGGAGGCTGAAACCTTGGATCAGAAGAGAAAATATGTGTTTTCAGTTGACCAACTATCCCTATTTTTCAATGCTGACCCTAGAATTTTTATCCCCAGGGTAAAAATTTAGTTATATATCGACTTTAGTGTTTCAGTGTGTTGTTTATGAATAGTTACATTATTTGTTTCATTGGGAACAATGAAATCATGACGATGAGTGTGGTTTGAAGTCACCTGTACATTTATTCCTATGTACATGTATTAGGGGCTGTTTCAAGGAATGATAGAAATCTTTTTGACTGCAAGTGCACATAAAACTGGACCCTATTTTTTTTACCCCCAACCAAAAATCCAAGAATATGTCTTGCACAGAGCGATTGCATCTATTTTTAGACTGGGGGTGGGTGGGTCTCGAACTACACACTTTCTTGCTTCGTTACAAAAACCCATTAAAAGTTCTGCATATTTATGGTTTGTCTACCTACTGGTAATAATGACATGGATTGGTTAAATTATTATTTGCTTTATTACTATATATATTTTTTGTATTTTCACAGTTTAATGAAGTGGTATATCAAATACGCAGCAATGTCCGCCATTAAAATTTCATTTACGGTTTCAAACTTTTTTATACAGAAAATACGCAAATATAGTGGTTAAAATCTCCATTTATTAAAAATAGGATATAAATTAGAAAACTCTTCACCGATCATATTTTTTAAAGCAAATTACTATTTGCATATTGATGTTTAAATTTTGAAACAGAATTTGGCATCTTTTCATCATAGCACAGTAGGGCCAACTTTATGAAATCAAGCAGGGATATCTTGCTTTCGTAAAAGGGTTAATGTTCAGTTAGCTATTAAAACTTGCATGTGAATTTGCAAGCATTTATTTGTTGCCCTAAGCTGATTGGTATCAACACCAGGTAAATACATTTTGCGTTGGGTTACAGCAGTGCTAGAACTTACTGCCTACAGTGAGGGGGCATCTCAAAGTTGTAATCTACAGTTATATTACATACGAAAAGTCAGAAGGCGAAGTTGTTTTCGCTTTCATAACAGAAGAAGGCAAAGTTTATGCTTCTCAGGTGACTTTTTCGCCCACTTCGCCTGGTAGCGTGACCCCTGGACTATTGCAAGTAATACATAGTTATGTTCTCATGTATTGCAAGTAATACATAGTTATGATGTCATGTATTGCAAGTTAGACATAGTTATGTTTTCATGTATTGCAAGTAATACATAGTTATGTTTTCATGTATTGCAAGTAATACATAGTTATGTTCACATGTATTCCAATACATAGTAATGCTCATATGTATTCCAAGTAATAAACAGTAATGACTGCACATATTCCAAGTAATAAATAGTAATGCTCACATGTATGCATGTAACAAAAGTAATGCTCACATGTATTCCAACTAATAAATGGTAATGCTTGAATGTATTTTAGGTAATAAATAGTAATGCTTGCATATATGCATGTAATAAAATGACATTTTATTAACATTTTAGTTTATGCACAACTTAATTATCTTGAGTTATTGTAGGTATTCATTGCCAATGTTGCAATGGGGTTTGTCAGATAAAGACCATTAAGAGAGGAATTGCCACTGGTGATGTGGTAAGATGATGTAATGTTGAATTATAAGGCTTAGTCTGTGGGTAACACTTGGATATACTTGTACATTCAAACTGTGAGGCAGACTTAACCTGAGAATTATGCAAGAGACTGTTAGTAGCCTTGGCTGTTTCATGGGGCTTGGGGGGGGAGCATGAACAGAACTATTTCCATTGGTTGGCATTATCAGCAGAATTCAAAGAACCAATCAAATTAGAGCTTCTTATGGAACATTGCAGGGTCATATGGAGTACCATGTGATCAGTCACTTCTCAGGTTTTCCAAATGTACAGACAATGAATGTATGGTTTCAACTCTCTTGCTTTTCAAAAGTACAAACAATGGATTTTGAGTCTCTGTTATCAAACTTTTCTTTTCGATTTATGCTGGCCCGCCACCACCCGTCTCCACCAATTAATGAATACATCATGGGTTGTGCCCTTATATTGTTCAATCACAGGGGGCTACCATGGGATAGGATTATTTTTCCCCAATCGGATACTCATAAGTTATACTAATAACATAAAGGTCATATCCATTAAATACATTACTTTTACAGTTAATAGGAAAAATATAAGAATATTTGTTTCATGCTGGGATCAGCCTAGCTCTATTCCATGAATCTGGGATCAACCCAGAATACACTCATATGCAGGAATCAGCCTAGCATAGACTTGGTTAAGATTGGATCAGCCCAGAATACATTAGCATGCTGGGGTCAGACTAGCACAGATTTTACATGAGCTGGGATAAACCTAGAATCAGTTTTACTTAATCTGGGATCAGCCCAGAATACACTGTAATGCTGGGATCAGCCTAGCACTGATTGGAAATGAGTCTTTTACATTGAGATGAGATTCTGCCTAGCACCAATTCTACTCAAGCTGGGATCAGCCCAGAATACACTGTAATGCTGGGATCAGCCTAGCACTGATTGGAAATGAGTCTTTTACATTGAGCTGAGATTCTGCCTAGCACCAATTCTACTTGAGCTGGGATCAGCCCAGAATACACAGTAAGGCTGGCATCAGCCTAGCACTGATTGGAAATCATTCTTTCATATTCAGATTCTAGCCCCAAGAGAGAGCCAAATATTTTAAAATATTTAAATTAAGTATTGATATTATTTTAGTTATGAGTTTGATATTGTAGAATGTTAGCAATAATGAATAGTGGCATGTTTGAGAGAAAGGGAGAGAGATGAATTCATATACTCATGTATCCTTTATTGTCATAAAACATTTATTGTACAATTATGTTGTTGTGCATAAATAGTAATGCTCACATGTATTCAGAGTAATAATAGTAATGACTGCATGTATGCATGTAATAAATAGTAATGCTCACATGTATTCCAAGTAATAAATAGTAATGCTCACATGTATTCCAAGTAATAATAGTAATGCTCACATGTATTCCAAGTAATAATAGTAATGCTCACATGTATTCCAATTAATAATAGTAATGATTGCATGTATGCATGTAATAAATAATAATGCTCACATGTATTCCAAGCAATAAATAGTAATGCTTGCATGTATGCATGTAATAGATAGTAATGCTCACATATATTCCAAATAGTAAATAGTAATGCTTGCATGTATGCATGTAATAAATATTATTGTGCACATGTATTCCAAGTAATAATTTGTAATGTTTCTCATTATCCACCAACTACTCAGTAAATTATTTTTTCTTCCTGAACTATCTACATTAACAACACTAACATTTTCACTATATTTCACTATACTTTTAATTTTTAACAGGCTACTTAAAAAGACAACATAATGTATATTTATTTTATCATGATAACATAAATAGAGTAGTACACTTGTATTCATAGTAATAAAATAGCCTACCACAAATGCATATCATGCTAAATAGGTTTGTGTTGAAAAATGTAACCAGTTTCTGCCTGTGCAATTCATTTGTCTGGTTTATGCTTCATTATACAAACAACAAACAAGGTTCTGGTCCATAAAGTCTCCAGACCCCAAAAAATCAAAATGTGAGAAAAAAATGAAAAACTAATGTAACTACTCAAAAAATAAAACAGTCATCTATAAATACAGATAATCTACCATATTTTAACTGTCCACCTCAGTTGGCCTTTGTTTAATCCTGCTAATGAGATTTGTGCCTAAAATTTAATAAAATATGTATACAAAATATAATTTGTCTAGGTTTTGCTTCATCATGTTGACAATGTTTTGTCCACAAGGTCTCAAGTTCAAAAGTGTATCAAAAAAGAATATGAAAGACTGTTGTCACAGCATTGAAATATAATCCAATCCTCTACATTTGGATGCAAATATGCTAGCCAAACTTTAATTGAATTGTTGTTCATCTGTCAAGTCAACGAAGACCACTCTAGTCACCCATGAGTAGTAGGGGCTTGTTCTGTTCTGTGTGTGCGAAGGTGGCTGATAAGGCCAACCCTTGCATTGAAGGTTCGGTTGCAGAATTACAGCAAATATGAAACACTATTTCTAGAGTCTCCTAACTGTCAAGGTCTGATTCATCATCTATGTCATCAACAATATTAGCATCAATGTCAACTTCCTCTACCTTAGCATCATATACTTCGAGAAGCTGATAAATACCTTGCAGTTTATCATCTGATACACCAATATGAAATGTTGTATCACTAGCATATTATTGAGTTCTGAATAAGGACTGAATTTTTGAAAAGCATTTTCTATAGGTTTCTCATATTGAAGTTTGAGCAACAACAAGAAGCTGATTTTTCCAAGCTCTACCTTTTTCCACATCATGAAGACAAGATATTTTCTCCATTATGATTTTCACCTGTCCATATGCCCAAGCAAGATACGCCTTCATTTTGATGGAGTATGATGCTATTTCTTCCTCTGCTCTCATGTATAATGTAAAACAATCAATAGCCTGTAATTTTAATGTGTTGTTTGTGTCCTGAACTGGTTGATATATCTGACTTGATGGTGTACTAACATCAGCAAAATTAAGTTTGCTCGCATCTGGCTCATTCTTGCTCTTTCAGTCTCTGGTTGATCTTTTGATTTGAATACTGAAGCTTCCTTCTAACCCGTATAGCAGTATCCTGCCCATCTGGAAGAAAGACGGTTAAAATAAAATGAACAGAGTAATGTCATATGCAGATCTATGGGTTTTAATCAGTTTTAATATGTACTCTGCTGTATCAATTTTAAATATATTCAACTCACTGTTTATGAATATTACCTTGCTATGATACTACACTTTGAAAAAGATGAGAGTGTGAATTGATGACAGTTTCTGTGGATTCCTCAGAACAGTTTACAAAGCAAATACATTATCGAGTAAACATTTGCAGATATTTAAAAAAAATTGTTTTTTTTGTGACTGTAAACCTTTCCAGTATAATGTAGCAGGAAAATAATTTTCCTTTTTCCCCCTCCCCTAGTGATGCAAGTATTTCTTGAATAGCCATAATACCCTTGATCAGGTTTATGTACCTGCATATTTTTCATCAATGACAAAAGTTCTTTCAGTAGCAGAGTTGTTCAGGAATTTAATTAAACTGGTGTTTTTCTTCTCTGTATAGTTGAGTTGCAACTGGAAATTCTCATTGGTGACTGTCTATCTCTCTGTTAACTTAATTTTTTTTTTCTCTCGCTAAAACCAGGTTTTCTCCAATCTCAAATGTTAGGAAAATTGCAATTGAGATGTATATTTTTACACTATATTCATAATTTTACTGCAGTTTACAGAATGAACCAAACAATGGATGTCATCACAAAGTTATACACCTGTTTTTATATACAAACATTTGTTTGAATTATAAGATTTAAATTTCTTATTAAGATATGACATGGATATATTGCTGCTTTAACCAATCTGTTATTTAAAACTGAATGAAAATGAGGTGTCTAACAGTATTTTGCTGAACTGAGGATGGTTAAATTTTAAAGAATCCAATCCTTACCTGAAACGGATATAAGTAAATAAACAAAACCAAACCTTTCCAGTTCACTTTTAAGCATGATTTCATCATCTTGATCATTTTCAGGCAAGGTATTAATCTTGTCTCTGAAAATTATCATATTCTATTTAAGTGAAAAAGTTCTTTCTGAATTTAGAATAAAAATTATCTAGTGTCTGCTGTTTTGATATATTTGAAAGACCAATAAAAGCACTCATGCTTAATATTAGAAATATTACATTTATTTTTATTTGAAAGAGAATAAAGTATATTTCATGAAAAGATACTTGGTCTAGCTTTCTAACACTGAAATACACATGTTTAATTCATGATTGGGGTTTTACCAGTAAAATGACTCTTAAAAGTCAAAAAGGATTCTTTAATTTAAGTCAGTCTTCATTCTCAAAATAAAGTGGTAAATATTAGCTCATAAGAGTTAATTATACCATGCAAATAAAAACAGACCCATCATCAGAACATGTATGAACTATGTTTGATGGGAAATGCTTGCCATATAGTGCTAATTAAATTCAGGCACCACAAAACTCATGTAAAGCATAGATAATGCAAAACGAAAAATCCTTAAAATGCCAACTTAAATTATTGCTATAGGTGTAACTAATATAAAAAAAACTAATAAAAAAACACAAGACATCTATAAATAGTAAAGTAAAAATAGATGTCACTTTGGCTTATAGACTTTTAGGGAATTATACACAGTTTTCAGTATCTGCAACAAGTCTATACAAGCTGGTTGTATTCATAGTTTTAACTCATGTGGAGACAGCCATGTAGAGGTCTACAAACACAACGTTTTTGTGTTTATTTGTTTGTTTTATATGTTTTGTATTTGCCTTTGAAAAAGACTCATTAAGAGTCAAAAGCACTCAGGCTAGTTAGTTACTAGTTTCACACTGTCGTCAGTCTATTGTATCTAGATGTTTATATATATATATATATATATATATATATATATATATATATATATATATATATATATATATATATATATATATATATATATATATATATGAGTTTAATTTCTCCTAGAAAAGAAAAGTCCTACATAAATAGATATACTGAATGAAATCTATGGAAGCCATGTTCTGTTGTATCACCTGTGAATATTGTCATGATGAAATAATTACTTGACTAGAAAGAATTTGCTTCTTCACTAAATAGGATGTTCATTTTAAACATTATTCACATACATTTTTTTATTTTTTTTCATCTACAACAATGCAAAAATAAAAAAATAAACCAAAACAAAAAAAAACCACAATAAAATTATCAGAAATTAATTTCAATCCCAATTATGATCACCATGAATGCTGTAGCTCCATTTCCACCAA
This sequence comes from Potamilus streckersoni, assembly GCA_016746295.1. Lineage (NCBI taxonomy): Eukaryota > Metazoa > Mollusca > Bivalvia > Unionida > Unionidae > Potamilus > Potamilus streckersoni. The sequence goes on along the minus strand of JAEAOA010002353.1, from coordinate 5,323,478 downwards.
AGAAACTTACACGAGTGAGCATCTGGCCTTTTCATGCCATATATAAAAACTTTAATTACCATCATTAAATTAAAAAAAGGAATGAAAATACATACCATGTAGCATAAGTGTCTTCAAAAACCTAATTTGGATTACATGTTTTATAATAAACAATACTAAATGCCTTAGGAGTTGACAATAAGGGAATAAGGTCGAATATACGAGAAAATAGTTGAAACTGATACAGTACTGAATTTAGGGTGCCAATTTAGGTACCTTTAGTTCAACAAAATTTGTAATCCTCTATTTCACAATCAATTGCTGATGTTTGCATATCATACATTTGTATAGAACATGGTTGCTTTCAATCATGATGGAGGGCCAGTCATTTTCATAAAATAGTTGCATCAATAAGGATAGTTATTGTGCAGTTTGGCCACATTTTATCAGATATGAAATAGGGCAAGTCTTGGGGGAAAATAAGGCACGTCACATAGAGAAACTGCATTTCTTTTGTGAATTTTGCCCATATTAGACCAGAAGATCTATAAATATTTAGTGAGAAACAAGGCTTTATAAATACACTCCAATATCTATTTTTTTTATTCAGTCTCCTTACTTGACTTTTCAAAATTTGACAGGTATGCCTTACCCCCCCTTTTTAAAAAAACTACGGTAATCGCACTAATATTATGGAATGATAGTCAATTACACATCAGTGTACTGGTATAGTTGCAGGTCAAAATGCCCTTTTAACACAAGCATGCTTTGGGGTTTTAATGATTAACTGGCCTGTATTGCTGTCGGAAAATGAAAGACAAACCCATCAACTATCAACAAAGGAAATACCGAAACATCAAGCTTTAAACTGTGTGGAAAGTTATGAAAGTTATGTTCAGCCAAAACACAAAACTAACATAGATTGATGATGATCTTGATCTGTAAAAAGAATTTTAGCCTTTATTATTACCACTCTTTGTGAACATGTAAGTTATACTGGTTATGTACCTTGTTCAATTAAACGTGCGCATCTTTCCATAAATATTACCTCAGTTAGTAGGATCACTTATATTAATGAAAATGAATAAGTCGTGAGCGCGTGATTCAACATAAATGAAATAGCTATTAAGGACTAGCTTAAATGTTATCTGGAAGAATGCAATTTGGTTGAAACAATAAATAAAGCAAAATCTGCATCTAATATATCTGGGAATAAGTAAGGATTTAAGTGACGCTATGCACACTTTGCACTGTGTTAGTATTGTACATTATAGTTCAGCTTTGTCTCCAGGGTAAATTTGACCGGCCAACGAATTATGAAGTCTGTATTTACCTTTAATTTCATTTGGAGTAATCAGAAAATATGCATATACAAAACAATAACAAAATCAATCGTAGAATTTTATAACAGTTTAGTAAGTGTCGGGTCACCAAAAATGATTTCTTTCACATGCATATGTCTTAGGACAAAAAAAAATACTTTTTCATGTCCAAAGATTTACAGCCTTTACAGTAGTCATCAAAAAGACTTGAAAACTGTCAAGTTTAGACATTGGCCTGTGGATAAGCTGACCTACCCTCCCTTCTTTCAGGCCTTAATTTTTTCCTAAATTATTCGGCTGCTAAGCGAGTATATACGGTACTTAGATATCAACTAGCAACGTTACTTTTGCTAAGTTGTTGTTGTTGTTGTTGTTGTTGTTGACACCATTTTTCAGCACATGATAGGCTATTCATGGCGGCCAGTATTAATGGTGGAGGAAGAAACCGGGAAATCACCGGAAAGAACCACCGACCCACGAGAAGCTACTGGCAAGCTTTCTCACATATCCACATTCGCCGAATCATAGGCTCGAACCCACGCAGACAGAGGTGAGATGGCAGTGATCCGTAACGGACAGCGCTTTAGACCACTCGGCCACTCGGGGCCCCCTTTTGCTAAGTATGGGAATGGCAAAATTTATTTCAAAAGTAACAATAACCATCTGTAGCTTTTGACAAGGTATGATAAAATATATTCTATGCATTAATCAAATTGAGAAAAGTGACAATTTATTTTGCTTATAGGGGTCCTTGGTTGCTGATTGGTCTAAGATTAATATCTCACCTTTGTCATTGTGAGTTCAAATAATGCTAGTCAGAATGGGCATGTGAGAAATCTTGCCACTAGCATCAGGGGTTCTTCCTCCACCAAATATACTAGCCAGTATATATATTCTATCATGTTCTGAAAAAAACTGCATTAAACCACAAAAACCAAAAACCACCCCCTTTTCTTTGTTTCCCCTCTCTTATATCAAATTAAATGTGAGGTAATCATTAATGCTAAACAAAAGAATTATATTAAACAAGACAATCTAAAATGTTTATACACTTTACAGCACATGAATGCCTTATGATCACCTATAAGTACTTCGAGATTGATATTATTAATCAGTATGGTTGAATGAGGCACTTTCATTTTCACTTCAATTTTTAAGGTTTGCAGTAACTTTGATAAATTAATGCTAGTGATACTCATTAATTTATAAGAAATATAAACATCCATAACACTACTGATTGAAAATTCTAGATGTTAAAGTTTTGAAAAAATGTAATAACTTCTTTGTTATAATGAACTATCACCACAATAATGATAAAATACATTTACCTTCACCACGTTTTCATTCAATCCTGATTTTGACAGCCTCCAATATCAAAGGGCTACATTGTTTTTCCTTGCTTGTCATGCCCCTATACCATAGGGATTCAAGGATGACAAGCTGTTCTGTCAAAATTACTGTCTGCTCTGAACTCTGTTGAATAATAATATTATCAAAAAATCAAAATATAATAATACTAATAATGATAATAATAATAACAGAGAATGTGGGTTAAGAATAATAATTATAGTATAACAAATGTCAAAATTTTACATGAATAGAGTTTTATTTTAAATTTATTGATAATTTAAGAATATACTCCCTGAATATATCTATATAAATTTTAAAACAATTGTGACTCCATTGTTTATAAATTTGGATATGTTTGCAAAATACAAAAGAAATACACAAATGTTGTTAAAAAATGCGGTTTCAGGTCATCAAGTATTTTATATTTTTCACACAGGAACAATTTTCTTTGAGACATAACTGTAGCAAGGTTTGCATTGCAAAATGATTTTTTATAAAGTAGAAAAAATTATTTGTTTATAATAAATAGAAACTTCATGAATATCTATTTAATTACGCTTGCCATGTGTTTCATTTTTAAAACAAGTATAATGTAATAATATGCTTGTAAACAATAAACAGCCAATATATAGAATTTAAAGTTATATGGTACAACTAATGTATGTCATTTAAAGTTACAAAGTGTAGAATCAAATTACCCAGTACATAGTTTCAACTCACCCCTTTTCCCACAGCTGCTTCCAATAGTTAAAACCTCAGACTGTTGGAAAACTATTTCTATTTAAAAGCAAGTGCAGGAATAAAAAACAATGAAAGAGTCCTTCCAAGATGAAAGAATTTCCATGAATTCATGTTAAAGGGGGAGCGTTTACCAGTTATTATGTACTTGTGAGAGAGTGATGTATGTAAGGTGAAGTTGTTTGCATTTAAAACATGCACAGTGGAGAGAATGTTAGCATACCTCTATGCTACTTTGCTGTAATTTGGCTGACATTTCTTAGGGTAGTGTACTTTTGGAAATTGTGAATGATCTAAGCACAATGCTAACTAAAATAACTGCTCCCTTGTGCTCCAAAAATCACTCTAATTTGTCTAAAGTACACTATCCTTAGCAGCTATTAAAATAGGCAAAATGAATTTTGACAGAATGGATAATATTAGATTTTGAAAGTGCAATGAATGAATTACCAAATATATAAAATGTAAAAAAAAAAGTTATCAGCTCTTTTTATTTTACAATTTACTTCTGAAGTTCAAGAAGTAAAAATGACCAAGTGGAACTAGCATTTTTTGAAAGGTGCACATCTGGAGAAAGGCCAAGCTGTATACTCTATAACCCATATTACACTGATAAATCATACACCAAAAAAAAATAAGGGAATTAAAGGTTCTTTAAACAATACCTAAGATGTACAATGTCTTTTTTAAATAGCCAGTATAACTTGTAAGGAAGTCATTTCTTGTTTCTACCTGCCAAGTGTGTTAAATCTGATAATTTTGAGTGATAATAAGGTGTTCAAACCAACCAGTGTGATGGCTATGTTTCTTCCTGCTGAAAGCACTGTCCAAGTTTCATGATTCATCAAACTGCGACGGCTCTGGTGGCCTGGTGGTTAAGGCATCCATCTCGGATGCAGGAGGTCACAGGCTCAAAGCCCAGCTGAGTCAAACCAAAGACTTATTAAAATGGTACAAACAGTTGCCTTACTAGGCACTCAGCATTAAGTGTTAGGGCTGGTCGGCCTGTTGTCAGGATAATGTGACTGGGTGGAACATCATTCTACATGTATGCAGCATGATGCTCCAGTGCTAGACATCACTATACACTGCCACGCTTGTAGTGATATGACTGAAAATTGTTAAACCTTTGTTGAAATTTCAAATCACACACACTGTGCTTTCAGGATAGGTTTCTCTCTCTACATGCTTAAAATGATAGTAAATTAATTTAGCAACCATAATGGATGTAAGAATGGTACCATTTTCATTTAGTACCAACTTAATAATGTAAGACATCTTCTGCTGAAAACCCCATTCTGATTTGTATTTACTTTTATGAGGAGTAGTGACAAGTCTTTTCCAGATGGCTGCCATGGTGGTCATACTTAATATTAGACTGGAACTATAAAGGAGGTAGCATCATAAATAGGGTCCTATGTCAGAACTGGTCTTGGGGGTAAACTGAGGTAATTTTGTAAGTCTGTATGAATTTTTTTCCTTCTGGTTATTGCTTTTGTTCAACATTAAGGCTGCATCTGCCACTCAGTCTCATTAATCAAAACATAAGGTCATTAATGGTGACAAATGCACCACTCGCTGAGGTCTCACTGGATAGTTTCATGTTGACCCCCCCTAATTTTTAAGGTAGAAGGCACAAGCCTAATTATTCCAACCATATCATTTATAAATTCACCAACAAGCTAAATCTGTAATGTGGTTTACATTTACATTGAGTTGGTCTTGAAAATGGGTTGCCTTGTTGGTGACTGCCTGTCAAAGATAGACTAGCATTGGAGATCAAATGCATAACTTGGGCTGCAAATGAGCTTTCTGACTTGGCTTACATATTTACATGTCTGCTACAGAGGTAAATATCTAAAAATCTACATGGTTGAGGGGTGATGAAAAATATGCTAATTTGTTAGAGTACTAGTGAACTGTCAAGATGAATAAAGTACATACTGATTATTTTAGCCGCCTTGTCACATGAAAATGTTCATAAAAGATTCTTTTCTGTCAAAAAATGAATGTAAAAAAGAGGGGATGGTTGTAGTATCTGTTCAGTATCAAAACCAGCAGTTACACATGGAGTTAACCTTAATACCTCACTCAGAAACTTACAAGCATCCTTTCAACAAAAATCATTAGTTTTTATTTGTATCTTTATTCTAACAATATTATAATTTTTCTGCAACAGGTCATTTTTAGATGAAAATTTACCAGAAAAACTGTCCAGTGAGACTTTAAGGACCCATGTCATTGTTTCTGTCTTGGCATATGTGATTAGCTATGCCATAAATCATTTCCTTATTACTTCCATGTCTTGCATATAACATAATAAGGCATTTCAAAACATACACTTCCTATAGATTTGATAGTAGTAAATAAGGTCTCATTGGATAGTTTCGTGTTTTGACACCTCCCTAATTTTTAAGGTAGAAGGCATGAGCCTAATTATTCCAACCATAGCATTTATAAATTCACACACAAGCTAAATCTGTAGTGGTTTACATTTATTTTGAGTTAGGCTTGAAAATGGGTTGGCTTGTTGGTGACTGCCTGTCACAGTTAGACTAGCATTGGAGATCAAATGCAAAACTTTAGCTGCAAATGTGCATCGACTTGGCTTAGGTATTTACAGAGGTAATTATCTAAAAATCTACATTTTTGAGGGGTGATGAAATGTATGTTAATTTGTTTTAGTACTAGTAAACTTTAAAGATCAATAAGGTACATGCTGATTCTCTTAGCCACCTTGTCTCAGGCAAATGTTCAAAATAGCTCTTTTCTGTCAAAAATGACTAAAAAAGAGGGTTGGTGGTAGTATGGGTTCAGTATAAAAGCCACTAGTTGTATAAAGAATTAACCTTAATACCTCAGTCAGAATCTTACAAGTATATTTTCAACAAAAATCATTAATTAGTGAGACCTTAAGGACCCATGGCATTTTACAGTCTTGTCAAATGTGACTGGTTATGCCATAAATCATTTCCTTATTACTTCTGTGTCTTGACTCTAACATAGTTGGGTATTCCAAACAGCCACTTCCTATAGATTTGATAGAAATAAATCATAGTAGAAGGGAGTTAACTCAACCCTATTAGAGTTACCAGGTATTGCTTCTGATCCATTCTTCTAATGAATAACAAAATCCATACAAGTTTCATGCAAGGTGGTTTAATTGAAGTATCTCACATACTTATTCAGTTTATCAATATTTTCAGTACATACATTGTATACTTTTCTAAGGTAATGATTTTATATACATGTCTACTGATAATGTAATATTTAAATGGATAGATTTCATCTTATTTACATGTTGGTTTTTTTTTATTGTAGACTTCAAGGTGTATGGAAGCTCACCTGCAAAGTGATATTGCTAGCCAGGATTAGCTCAAGGACTTCCATGTGAGTCAGCCGCACTAGTGGTTTTAGACATTTCACATGTATCTGCATCAGCTTCATTGGAGTTTTGGCGAGTTATATGAAATGGCTGTCCCTTTTTACTTTGTTTTTTTTTCTCCTCCCTTCTTTACTTTCTATTTGCCGTATATTTGATTCTATACAGATTACAATTACTAGTAAAACAAACTTCTCTAAATAACAACAATAATATGTGCTGGCCAGTGTGAAAATGATGCAAAGGGGACATTCTTAGTGTTCTTAAAATACACTATCCATGAATATTGTCTTTTCAATAGATTGGATGAATCTGAGTACATAATTTCATTGTTTAAATTTTCCAAATGGAGTGGTTCAGTTTACAAAGATTGGTCCATACAGTTTATGCTACCTGATGAGATGCCTCCCTTATGTTACAGTCTGAATCAGATTTGTTTTAGTATATAGATCTGATCTTTTTCATAAAATCAGTGAGAGAGTTCTGGTCAGTTTATATGTGGTGTGCATCATTCCAATTTTGTTAAGTACTTAGCATGCACATTTTGCAGTTATTTTACAAGAGTATTAGCTTGGCTTCTTTAACATCTTTTATTTGCTACATAAAGCGTTTCCCCTAATCTAACTGTCATATAAATTCTTAAGGTCTCACTGGATAGTTTCATATTTTGACACCTCCCTAATTTTTAAGGTAGAAGGTCTGAGCCTTATTATCCCAACTCTAGCATTTATAAATTCACACAGTCTAAATCTATAATGTGGTTTACATTTATTTTGAGTTAGGCTTGAAAATGGGTTGGCTTGTTTGGTGACTGCCTGTCACAGTTAAACTAGCATTGGAGATCAAATGCATAACTTTAGCTGCAAATGTGCAGTGACTTGGCTTAGGTATATACAGAGGTAATTATCTAAAAATCTACATGTTTGAGGGGTGATGAAATGTATGTTAATTTGTTATAGTACTAGTGAACTTTAAAGATGAAAAAGGTACATGATGATTTTCTTACAGGAAAATGTTCAAAAAAGCTCTTTTTTGTCAAAAATGACTGTAAAAAAGAATTAACCTTAATACCTTGGTCAGAATCTTACAATCATCCTTTCAACAAAAATCATTAATTAGTTTTTATTTGTATCTTTAATGTAATAATATTATCATTTGTCTGCAATAGGTCATCGTCAGACAAAAATTTGCCAAAAAAACTGTCCTGCGAGACCAAATCATAGAAGGGAGCTAACTCAGCACTATCAGAGTTAACAGGTGTTGTTTTGGATGCAATCTTCTAATGAACAACAAAGACCTTATAAGTTTGACACAATGTGGTTTAATGAAGTATTTCAATTACTTATTCAATTTTTCAATTTTTACAATACATACTTTCTAAATTCATATAATTTAATGCTAATTGCCTTAATCTAATGCATTTACACTCCTATATGCTCATCTTATTTACATACATCTTCAGTTATAATGACCTATATATACACTACCCATTTAATACCTGTTGAAAAGCAGCAATTTCAAGAGATTTTAAGCAAGAAAACTGTAAAACTGTAAAATTTGACTTGGACAAAAAACATCAGCTGGATATGTGATCCATACACATTTCAGAGGGAAGAGAATAAAATTTATAGCACATCATTTACTGTTTTTCTTGCACCATCCTAATGTGACCATGACAAAAAATATATGAAGAATGTATAGAAATTTCACATCTTTTGAAACTGCATCAATTAATATAATAAACAACAAATTCATTGCAACATGGGTGAGTGTACCAGACATTATGGCTTTCCAAAGTACATATTGTAATAAATACAAATTATTTGCAATTCATCCACTTTAAAGAATGTTTTCTTCATGATACTGGATTCAAGCTGTACTTGTGTTCATCAGCAATATCCTTAAGTCCTTCATTGAAAACAGAGTTCTTACATATACATGTAGTTTGACTTTTTTTTTTCTTGCAAAAAAAGTACTCTTTTCTGTTATAATGAAAAGTCATTTGCCTCTTACTGTCATATTTTGCTTTCATGTCAATTTTGTTCAAATGCTTATAAAATGGATCTTGAGATTTAACTTTAGTTACTATATGCTTTGCCAAATGAATGGTAGACTGGCCAGACATCAATGAAGATGAATGAGCGGCTGAATGACACAGACCAGAACAATTTCGGCTCCAAACAGTATTTTTTGGAGCACACGTGAAAACACAGTGATGTAGGCTCTCAGCTTTGTTAGTGGTTGACAGTTTTGACATATGCTTAAAATTTTCTTGGCTACAAAGATTATCTATTTCAGCCTGTAACTTGTTAATATCTGACATACTGAGTTGAAGATGTTTCAAACAGGGAAGAAATTTAGTACTGTAAGATGCAAGGTGTGCAAAACAGACTATTGATCTAGATTGACACATTGTCTGCTGACCCTGGTAGCAATGAAATATACTGTATATTGTCAATAAAAGTTTTGTAATAATGAACAAATACATCATCAGTTGTATACCAAGATCGCTGTCTGACAACCTCTAACTGAATCCTGGCCTGAATACATGATGCTATTTTTTGACAGTACACTCTTTTATGATATGCTTTAGGGCAACTATTTAATTTAATGTTTTTGATTTGCTTGAATATTGTTCATTATCTATTAACAAAACATTTGAAGTGTACAATAGGGTGATTTTGTGATGTTGAATACTGGTGTAAAGCTTTTGCTAAATGAGAGCTTGTATCACTTGTGACTGACCACCAGCTTAATATTTAAGAGACTGAATGTTTTCAAAATTTTTTAATTAAAAGAAATTTTGATTCAGCTGAGGCAATTGATTCTTTACATTTCAAGTTCTTTTTGCATTTGTTATTCTTATTGTTGTTGTTTTGTTGTTCTGGGGCTTGACACCATTTTTCAGCACACGATAGGCTATACATGGCGGCCTGTATTGATGGTGGAGGAATAATCTGGGAAATCCGTGGAAAGAAACACCTACCCACGAGAAGCTACTGGCAGGCTTTCTCACATATCCATATTCGCCAAATCATAGTTGTTGTACTTGTGATCACACTTAAGTTTTCTGCAGTTTGTTGCCAAATGGCAAGAAAATTACTAATTTCTTTCAGGTGTTTTTCTCAATTAATGGTGCAAAAAAACTGGATGCCTCACACCCAGCCTGTGGCCTGCTTGCATAGGAGACATCATATTCTATATATCCAATGCTTCATCATTAATACTCCCAGCAATGAGATTAATGCGGTGCACATACTGCTGGTCTTTTTTTTAAATGTTCTTCATTTAGATTCTACCATTCTGTCTAATAGGATATTAAGTTTTCTCTGTAATCCATGTGAATCTGGAATCTTAATGTTCACCCATGATAGAACTAAAAGTACATCTACTATATCAACTTTAGATTTTAAAACTGGTAAAACCAGAGTTTCATTCAGCACACCAGCAGAAGGTCCCACGTGACTCTTTTACTGTTTCATACAGTTCCACAACCATAGATTTGAAACTGCAATTTGTGCAAGTCACTTCAGCTGTAATGCACAGTCCCATTCGTTTGTCTGTGATAACTTGTGAGCATCACACATATGGGGTATAAAAGCTTCAAACAAGTGTTAATTTTTTAAAATTAATAATCACATTTTCATCTCATTCTACTTATGACTGCATTCTTCTCGGCGTCATTTCTTCTAGGCGTCAAGGTGTATGTTAGTACATGTGCCAAAGATACATTGCTAGCCTGGATTACATTAAAGAAAGGTTTCATTGGGAATCTGCTGTATCAGTTGTTGTGGGGCTTTTGCAGTAACAGATGCATCAGCTTCACTGGAGTTTTGGTAACCTGCAAGAAATGAATGTATCTTTTTAAACTGTGTTTCACTCCTACCCTGATTTCTTTTGCATGATTTTCTTTTTACTTTGAAGCTAAGTGTAGGCATGATACAATCACTAGGAAAATAAACTTATCTAAAAAGCAGCACCTTACACATTTTCTACTCAGCAGATGTGCTGAGTGTGGGTATAGAATTTCACTGGTGAAGTTTCCTAAATGAACTGGATCTGTTTACAAATATTGGTCAGTCAATTTGGGGTTACCTGCGGAATTGCCTTCATTATACTTTTACCTCAGATTTCTCTTTTGTAACACAGACATGACCTTCTTTACAAAATGAATGAGAGAATACTGGTCTGTTTATATATGCTGTACATCATTATTATTCTTTCAAGTACTTAGCATGTACAGTCTGCAGTTATTATGCAAGAGATTCAGCTTGGCTTCTTGTGCATTCACTACTGTTTCCGATTTCATGAAGAGTTGTATTATTTGTGCTGTCAGATATATCTCTCATATCATCCGGCACTAACAATACAGGATGTATTGGTTATGAAAAATGATGAAATTGACATGTTATAAGGAAATGGTGTTTCAGTGAGGAAAGTAATAGATGAAGTTTGATGCTGTCTAATAGCTGTTGCTCTGTTCAATGGCTTTTGTTCATCGATAAAAGCAATAAGCAAAAGGAAAAAATACAAACTTGAATTTTATATTTGTTAAGGTTGCATTTTATTTAGAATTGCCAAAAGTTTTGAAAATAAGATTTTCCCTTAATCAGACTGCTATTTAAATTCTTAAAGTCTCACTGGATAGTTTTGTGTTTTGACACCCCCTTAATTTTTAAGGTAGAAGGCATGAGCCTTATTATTCCAAACATAGCATTTATAAATTCACCAATAAGCTAAATCTGTAATGTAGTTTACATTTACTTTGAGTTAGGCTTGAAAATTGGTTGGCTTGTTGGTGACTGCCTGTCACAGTTAAACTAGCATTGGAGATCAAATGCATAACTTTAGCTGCAAATGAGTAGCTGACTTGGCTTAGGTATTTACAGAGGTAATTATCTAAAAAAACTACATGGTTGAGGGGTGATGAAAAGTATGCTAATTTGTTAGAGTACTAGTGAACTTTCAAGATAAATAAGGGACATACTGATTCATATAGCCAAATAGTGAATGTAAAAAAAAAGGGATTGGTAGTAGCATCGTTTCAGTATCAAGATCCCCAGTTGCATAATGAATTAACCTTAATACCTCAGTCAGAATCTTACAAGCATCCTTTAACAAAAATATTAGTTTTTTTATTTGTATCTTTATTATAATATTTTTGTCATTTTCTGCAAATGGTCATTGTTGGACGAAAATTTACAAAAGAAACTGTCCAGTGAGACCGGATTACTGGTGCAGTACGACAGAAATTAAAAAATAAGTAGTGTTTAAATAAACTTTGTTTTTTTTCGGGAATGTTTTCTAAGTAGTAATGCGGTAATAGGTCGTACGATGAGTTTTATGGCAATCTTGCAAGTAGTTCTAAGTATTAGTATTAAAAAATGGTTTGCTCATAGACAGACGAAGAATTATGAATACCCGACCATACCATAAGCATTTTTTTTTCTTCTATGGTTACTGCAGTTCTCATGTTATTTTATTTATTTATTTATTTTTTTATAAAAACAACCCCCTGGCTGACTATCATCTAGTACTAATATAGTCTGGTCCCCTGCTTAGTATGCTCCCTGCGATGCACTCCGCTACCTCGTGGAAACAAAGGTAAAGCTACTGCATCATGTTGTGCATCTTGACTATTAATTAAAAGGCTAACATGCTAATAGTTACATCATATTAATCTTAGAACTGAACAGGCATTAATCTTATGCTTTCACTGTAAAAAAATGAAAGAAATCATTAAATTCAAATGTATATATGCTTAACATGGGTATCTTGTGATGTTAAGAAATTGACTGAAAAAATGGACGATTGTTTGAATCTCCTTTCACTGAAGAGTATTTTGTTGCAGTGGCTGACAGACGCAGCGCGCATAGAGTTCTTTACAATACATACAGAAGATTTATTCTCACAAAATTGAAACATTTCCCAAATTACTATGCTTTCTTCGTGAATTTCTGAATATGCAAACAGTCAAAAAAAAAAAGTTTGAAAAACAAGCACAAATGGGTAACAACTGTATATTTATATAAATTAAGACATTATTTCACCCAAAATATTCATTTCAAGATACGATTTGTTTTTCACGATTGCTTTTTTTTTTTTTTTTTTTTAGTGAGTAGCTAGATCACTAAACGAGCGGTTCTGGCCTCGTTAGCATTGATCTACCTCAATAACAATAGAGTATTTCTGTTGATTAGTAAGACATAAAGGAACACAAATTACAAACGTTGCAGCTTTAAGGGATTTGTGATAACTCAAACATCTGTACAGGAAAATTCTGAAATATCAAATAATCTAATGTAATTTTTACGAGTTTATGCATTGTATTCAGTGTATAAATCACGTATGATCTTTCACAGCAACGATAATGAAGCCATAGAGCCGGGGGGGAGAGAGAGAGACACCCGAGCCCCTCTAGTTTTCGTTCAACAAAATTTTTCTTTTATGAAATTAAATTTTTTTTTAAAAAAAAGTATATTTCGGTCAGGACTTTCTTACGGGCGCGGGTCCCGGAGATATATCCACGGTTGCCTGCCCCCTTATTTTCGGCCCTGACCACACAGTAATAAAACCTGTACCTTTTAATAGGGAGAGTTGTAGATATGTAACAACAAAACACAAGCAAGATGCAATTATCAGCAAAATGCAATGCTTTTTTTTTTAAAAAAAAATAATAATACTAATATTACTTAAACTTAGCAGCTAATTAGCTTAGCTTACTAATTTAAGGTCAATAATTTCTAACAAATTATTTTCTGTATAAGCCTTTAACAAATGACGTTTGAGCATGAAAAACAGATGGCGATCTGAATCTGTGTAGATTGTAAACAGCGATGTTATTCCACTAAGAAACATGGTGGTGCATTTGGTTGCTTTTTTAATGACAAATTAGTGGTCTAAAATGTGCCATTTTGGGAAGCGAAATCTGTTTAAAAAAAAAAAAACAACAACAACACATTGCCATCAGTGACTACATCACCAGAATAGAAATCAAATATTTACGACACAGATATACAGCATTCCAAGAAATAAACCAATACGGGTTACATGATACTGATGTGCGCTCAGTCATGTATGCTATTATTGACGTATTGCGTTCCACAGAAAACATCATGGTTGATGGATTACCACAAGTAACAGACCATTTGCCTGAGACCCTATTTATGAAAAATAAGGCTTTGTACGAAAATGAAATCTGAGCTTCAGCGACGGTAAAGCAACACCTCTAACTTTTTCACCTAGGCAACCCAACAGGGTTAGCTTGGATGGTTACCAATGACGAAGTCGTCAATGATGATTTTTGTATTTCATCGCTACGTGGTTTCGTTTACGTTTTGGTCACTTTTGTTAGAAGCACCCCCTCTGCTGCTGTAGTTTTTATCAAAATATTGCATCAAGTCCGTTACGATATCTTGACCTCGGATCATGCAAATTTATTTTTGTCCATGCTTTTGTGACATTATCACATGTATGACCAAGATTACTAACAGGCCAAACTAGCACCGACCTAATCATGTATTGTTAATGTCAACGGCTTAGTCGGTGGAATTTATTTCAATCGCCGCAGACAACGTTGCCTTGTGGACGGTAACAGCGATCTTGGATTCTTTTCCTTTGATAGATTTAATTCTGCGTTCGAATTATTCATTGATCTGTTCTATTTCATAACTGCCCGTTGGAATACTGACAACTTGCCAATCTGGAGTTCCATCGGGTTTATATTTATTCGCAGACTAATGAATTATTTGGTTGTAATCCACTAAACGACGTCGACCTGATGTTGAGTCAGCTATGATTTACGCGTAATTGAGTCAATCCTATGTCGGAAGATGAAATTGCGATTGAAAAACTAATGCTGAACTCGGGCTTGGTTGAACTCGCTGATATCATTGTGGTCATTACCGGAGCAGTATTAGCAAAAATCTGTTGCAATAATTCATGAGATCGCTGATCCAGTGACGCAGTCACTGACGATGAAATTATTATACTATTATTGTTTTAAATCACCAACGTCACTGAAGATGTGAGCGCAGTCACTTACAACGTGGTTGGTGACAGTGTCACCGTCAAATACTCCATTGCATATCTTTATTGTGGCAGTGAATTCTTCGTCAGATATCATTCCACTGCTGAGCGACGAAGAAATCAACTATAAAAATTTCGAGTATGCAGTCGTTGTTGTGTGTAATTGCATTGTATACTCGTTTAATTTTTTTTATTCGTGCACGTGTTTATCTTAAATATTCCGCGATTGACGTTTACGATGAAACAATGTATCAGCTCAGTCAGTGCCGCCAATGATTCTAATGTTTTGTCGGTTTCAGCAACAATCGCGGTAACCGAATAAACGACGAGTGCACGTCCACGATATTTCTTTATTTCTGCTGTATAATCACCAATGATGGTTTAAATTTATTCTAGCAAGTTTTTACTTGATCGTATCTGTATCGCTTAACGTCTATCATTATATTTTAGTCGTTGTCTAAGATTTCTGCGACAATGTCGCTGTCCTTTAGACAACGAGAGGTGTTTCAGCTATTCTATGCACCACCAAAAATGCGCCAAAGATAATTTTTTATCATCTGCTACCAGCATAAATGTTTCTTCTGTACCTTTATTTAACACTACAGATACAGTACCAGAAAAAATCATCGGTTGAATGACGCCTTGAAAATGTAGTAAATATTATAAATTTTCAGAACTGAACACGAAAAGCATGTACACGCCAGTGACCTCTGGGATATGTTTGATAGTATTATCGCATGGTGTCCACGTTGATGATTTTGATGATACCGTGTACACGATATTGTTAGTCGTTACGTGAGGAATCTTAATCGGATTTGTTTTGTTTTTTTAACGATATGAGGAATTCCACTGATAATATCATTAAGTCTCTATTAAGGTCGCAGAGTTTCACGTCAACGGTCGGTGGAGTTACCAAAAATTCATTAATGGTTCTGTATATATTTCTACGAAAATACAAAAACAGTTGTGATTTGGTATTAAAATCACATTTTAAAGTTTGGTCATTCAATCATTGATTGTAGTTAACGAAGTTGTGACAGGAATTTCCTTATCGTCTACATATTTCTGTTTTCAGGGTTTGTGAGTGTAATGGTGAAAATAAAGATCAATTTGCTGCATTGGATTCATGCGATGGTCGTTCGAGAGTGATGCGTTGGTACGTTACTGTTTTTTGAATGGATATATGTAGTTTTTAAGTCTCCTTGCTATTCTGAAGCAATAAAAGACGCGTGAGAAAAGTCTAATCGAGCGGAGGGTTGTGGTCACGCTTGCATTCCTTGTGTTAATTTATAATACCGTTAAGGTGATTTCATGCTGTCATATACTTTGCCGTCATGTATTGATAATACTGCAGACTCCTGTGCTCAGACATATACAGCGGGGTATCATTCCAAATACAAAGACCTGTCCTAAAGAACCCGAGATAACGAGACTCGGGTAGTATAGCTGAGAGAGTTTCCGCTACAATTTTCAAAAAGTCAGAGATGGATCAGCTGAGGAGTCATTATAAGACTTGCCATGCCTTGACTTCTGTCATCAGTACTACACCATATTCATACAAGTGACAAAAATCTAAAGTGATAAAACAGAAAAAGTGGATTTTTGTGATGTGATATGAATTTTTTGTGATTCTATTTTTTCAAGAGGACATTCCAGAAAACATACGCGAATCTTTGTCTTGATTTGTTCTTTTCGCATAGATATGATACCCAACGGCACTTTCATGGACAAAAAATAGAAGAAAAAAAATAGTTCATGCTTGACAGTAGATGTTGGTTGTTTGGTAGTAAAAGGGGGTTGGATAGTTGCATGGTAGATAAATGGGTGTTAGTCACTCTACCCTTTTCGTTAATTAATAGGTGTGGGTGTTGGTAACTGATAACAGGGTGACAATTTTAAGTTTGAACACATAGCCTTCACAATTTATGACAACAAATATGAAAATTTTGCAACTTTTGTTTTCCAATGTAAAAAAGTCGCAGTTACTAATATGAAAGGACATTTGCAGACTTTGATAAATTCCATATCATTTATTTTTTAAATTTTTTTTTGCTAATGCAAATTTGTACATTTATCACACTTAATTTTGTTTTTTTTACAATTTGTAAAAATTATTTTGACAGTTTTACATTATGGGATAAATTGACTTTTAATCTCCGCCAAATTCCGTATTAGTTTAAAAATGTTATTACTTTTCGCCTCGACTATATTTTAATTTTTTCCACATATTATTTCAGTCTTTGCGCTAGTCTATGAGTTTTTTAAAAATATTATTCAAATTATTCTCTGCTCCCTCATATGAACAAACAATTATAAATACAAGAAAACAAATTAGTAAAGCATGCTTAAATATATTAAGTATAAAATCAAAAAGTGTTTATGAAATGCAATAACAAAATCAATTGTAGTGCATCTGTATCAATATTTAAAATTAAAAGTGTCTTTCATAATGATTGTGATGTAAATTTTTGAAATTCATATGAATTTTTGCTGATTTAATGGTTTTGGGGAGTTTGTTCCATAAAATATCACCGGCATAGGCAAACATTTTGAAGCATATTCATTTTTTGGAAATATTTTTTGGCAATGATCAACTTTAATTTAGGTCCTTGCTACCATTCTTCCAACTTGAAAACGAAACATACCATGCACATAGTGTCGACGAAGTTCATTCTTTACTTTGAACATTAATGTAGACAGTTTTAAGATAATCTGTATTCAAATTTCAGCCATTTTAATTTTGAGAACAGAATTCTGGGCACCAATATTGAACTTAATATAAATCTTCATCCAAGTTTTTGTTCAAAAGTCTAATTTTAGAATCAGATTAGTGTAAAGTAGCATGATCAGCATATACATCAGTTTTGAATGTTGTACATAGAGGCGTAAACCATTTATAAATAATATGAATAATACAGGCTTTAAATAGACACCCTGCATAAATCCTTTTTTCATTGGACTCCAACTTTGATTTAAAGTTACCAGGAACAACTTGTCCTCTGTGGCAATGTCAAGTGAAAACATTTGCATCTTTTCATATTTCCATGCAAGTATCTTATCGACAACTAAGTGAAAATTAAAGTATATAGTACCACCCAAATTCTCTTTTGTCCATTACAAACAACTATTTATCAATGAGATTTATTAGCTCACACTGATAGGAGTAAATTCATGTAAATGCATGTGAATTAAATGTCACTTAGACAGGTAACCAAAGAAATGTTTGTAAACATGTCTTTTTAACATGTTTGATGTGGTGTGCATAACAGATTTTGGTCTTTAATTATCTGGATTTAATTTTGAACCCAGTTTCTAAATAGGCATAACCATGGCTGCTTTCAGGTGAGATGGGATGATTCCCTTAGAAATGTTTTAATTTTTATGTAGGTAAGCGAGCGAGCCATAATATCAGCACATTTGTATAGGATGTATGGAGCTACTTAGTCATAGCCAACCGATTTCATAGAATTTAACTTTTTTTAGTTTTTAGTTCACTTACTAAATCTCCATGCGACATGAATGGAATAGTAAACTGTACATTTTTAATAATTTTAAACGGAATAAAATCTTGTAATTTGTTAGCTTTTACACTGATATCTGAGACTGCAATGAATACTAATTCCAATTTGGTTCAAGAGGATCATACTTTTACTCTTGTATATTCCCAGAGAGGTTCATATAATAATGCTTATCAGTTAAACAAATGCTATGGATTTATTTATTGAAACTGCTTGTCACTATAATTCAAATAGGCTTTCTTTACGAAATTTCGTAACTTTAATATATTATAAATTATCATATAATCAAACAATCCCAAACATTATCATCAGAAACTTTGCAAGAAATATTTCAACACAGTTTTTATTTCCATGATTCAAAATAATGGTAATTAAACTGTCAGTAATAGGAGATCTCGGCACGTAACGGAATCGGTCCATAATAGTGAAAACCCAGAACAGAGTCGGCCCATAACAGTTTCAGTCCATACAAGTTTAGTTAAGAAGTTTTTCCATAAGACACCTTGCCCATTATGGAGACAGCCCACAACAAAGTTGGCCTTAATCTGATTTAATTGTCGATAAGGATAATTTCTTCATCGAAATGATACAAAGATTATACTTGCCATTAACTGCTTATATAGAACGAAAGACAAAAAAAAAAACAAACATGGAAGTTCACTGATTTATATCGAAAGACGGAATAGTGAGGCTGAGCCGCAACCATACAAATTGCTATGAAATAGAAATGCTGTTATTCTTGACAAACAGACAATATTGCGATTTAAAAAAGAATATTTTGTACGATGTCCCCAAGGTTGTTATCTTGAAAGAGTATTTCTGGATAATGATCTGCGGGATACACTATCAGTAATGGAAATATAAATTTCACAACATGTGTTATTATGCCAGAACTTTTAGGTGCAAATAGTTTTTGCGAAAACAAGCACTTGTACCAAGGACAGCTGATAAACCAATTTTAATTAGTATCGTTAAATACGGTATTGGTGGTGGAGATGATTGGCAGATTATGAACCTTTGAAAGCGATAACCTTTTAAAGTAATTTCCTCTTAAAATGGAACATGTGCATAATGGAACATAACTTTGTGTCGAATGTCAGAAACGAATTATCTTCAAATGCTTTTAGAAATATTAAATTATATATTAAAGATTGGCTCTTTTAAACTTGAACGATAACCAAATGATTGATTTCAGCCCATGACAATTGAAACTCATCATATGTTTTTAATTGTTTCTTCAACGAGTTGTTTATGTGTATGTTTATTGAGAGATATATTAATATATGAAATAATAACAAAGATGGTTGAAATTTCAATGTTTTATTTAAAGAATAAAGGGGAAAAGTCACGCATTCAGAGTCGAACGGTTGACATGAACAACAGAATGCGATGTATTAGGATATTCTTACGCGTAAAATGAGATTTGCCTCAATAATTATTTAGGAAGAACAATGCTATTAGGTGTCTGTATTCTGTAGCAAGGGAATCAAAATGGCGGATGTGGCGGTGTACATGTTTTTGTGACATTACGTGAAAGCAAGAGCTGAGAGAAAGAATAAGATAGGGCAAAGATAAAATCATGAATTTGAGCTGTTTGCTTTGTCTGTGTGCCTATCGTTTAATTAAAATAAATAATACCGTAATAAGTCGATTAACATGAAGTCCTTGCAAGGACTAAGAAGTTTAAAACTTAAAGTAATGGAAAATATTTACTGTTGATACAAAATGCACGGTATATGGAAGGTAATGCGACATTCATCAGCGGCAGGAAAATGACAGGTGCAAAATGTTCATTATCCAGTATCAGTAAAATAACCAGTAAAATAAAAAAGAGACAATCATACATACAATTATAATTTTTTAATACAAACAATATAATTTCTTTTTAAAAATTGCATACAATTGTATATAGTACCTTAGTACTGAGGTAATTAGGATACAGAGTATCTAACTTGTGAAGCCAATGCCATTCCTTTATCAGTCTATTCATCTCTCCATGCACAATATCTATTGGCATGAAAGAAAAATCGAGTAAAGAGTGATTATTTGTATTAAAATGTATTGACCGAGGATTAAATTGCTATACAGATCCCCAGTAATCCCATTTTCGCCAGCCACGGTTCCGATAACCCTGTCTCCTTTTATATATCCATACATTGTATCATATTGTCCTTAATACCAACTGATATGTTTATATCATTCATAAAATATAATTATGATTGTTTGTCTCTATTTTATTATTTTACTGATCCAGTTTTCATAAGTCTCGTGTATTTTCTATTCTGTCACACACACACACACACACACACACATATATATATATATATATATATATATATATATATATATATATATATATATATATATATATATATATATATATATATATATATATATATGGACATTGCACAGTCCAGATAGACAACATCTCAACCAGATTTACTACATCTTGGTGACAAGACGATTCAGCACAGGAGCACAGGATAATATCGCCAGAGCATGAAGTTTACCAGGAGCAGATATTGCAAGTGATCATGTTTTAGTAATGACAGTGTTTTGACTCCACCTGAAAATAATCAAGAAACCTAACCAACCATGAATAAGAACTGACCTTGAAAAATTGAAAGATCCAAAAGTCACAGAAGCCTTACAAGCAATTATAGGTGGTAAATTTGCACCTTTAATAACCCTGAACAACCAAGACACTGACCTAGAGTACTTAACACCAACATTCAACACAGCGGTGACTAGGACAGCGAAAGATCATTGGCAAATATCATCAAACTAACCTTGAATCACAACAGATATCCATGAACTACATGACAAAAGAAGAGAGTTATTAAAAGGAAAATGAGATCATGAAGGAACTAGAAAAAAAAAAACAACATAGAGTTAAACAGCATAAACAGGAAAACCAAGAAAAAGCAAAGGAGTCCTGTATAGAAAGACAATGCTGAGAAATCGAAAACAGTCTGAGCAGAAACGACAGCAGGATGGCATATCAACTGGTGAAAGACCTCACAACCTGCAAAGGAAAAACCAACATTATCAAAGACAAACAAAAAAAAAAGGAAAAGAAAGAAAATGCCTTACGGAACATGTTCAAGAGATCCTCAAGCGATGAACATAATACTGCTCAGAATAGTGTAAACATAAGACCCATGGAGATCTAGTAGATCACAGGCAGAAGAAATTGATGACAACCCGATTCTTCGTGAGAAAGTAAAACCTGCAGTAGGGTCAATAAAGAAGAGAAAGCCAGCTGACATTGACAACATACCAGCATAGCTCATTCAAGCAGGCGGAGAAGAGATAATCACAGTCCTAACAACAATCTACAGTAAGATATTGCAGACAGGAGAATGGCCCATCACATGTACAGTCCTTCATCATCGTGTTCCCCAAGAAAGAAAACCAATAGCTATGCCAAAGCTACAGAACCATCAGTCTGATTAGTCACTCAAGCATAATCATGCTGAAGATAATTCTCAACAAAGTAAAAGCCTGGAGCTGAGAAAATTATTGCTGAAGAGCAGACAGGCTTCCGAGCATACAGGAGCACCACAAAAACAGGACTTCAGTCTTATACTCCTTTGCGATAAATGCCTTCAGCATCAACAAAATCTATATCATTGTCTTTACATTGTTCAAGAAGGCCTTTGATAGGGTAGGTCATGCGGCCGTTTGGGCAAATATGAAGAAATACAACATCAGCTCAAACCTAGTGCGGGTTGTTGAGCATCTCTATCACAAGGCCACCGGTGCTATTATCATCAATGGTAACGGAGGAAATTGGTTCCGAACAACAGTTGCAGTCAGACAGGGATGTATACTGTCGCCTTCACTATTCATTATTTTTCTGGAAAGGATCGTGAAGAATGCATTGGAATACCACAAGGGCACTGTCAGCATCAGAGGAAGAACAATCGCTAACCTTCACTTCGATGATATTGGTTCAGCAGATGAAAACGAACTGGCTGATTTGGCTGGAAGCCTCAACAGAACCTTCACAGCATACGGTATGGAGATTGGCGCAGAAAAACAAACTGATGGCAAACAACGCCAATGGCATCATTGCAGAAATAAAGGTCAGCGGACAGAAGCTGGAAACAATCTCAAGCTTTTAGAAATTGGGATCAAACATCACCGACGAGGGCTTCAAACTAGAACTACTTTGCAGGATTGCCCATACAACAACAGCATTAACAAAGTTGAAACCAATATTGAAGGACACCAACATTGCTTTTGGTTCCAAAATAAAGCTGATGTGCTCGAATGTTATATGCATTTTCTGTATACTTGTGAAACAGGCACGTTCACATCAGATCTACAAAGAAGGATTCAAACCTTCGATATGAGATGCTACCGAAAAATCTTGAGCATCTCATATATTGAACAAAGAGGCCCACAGCAGGAACCAACGAGCCATCGGACCGTATAAAGACATATTGAGCACTGTAAAGAAATAACGCAAACTGAAGTCTGAATAATAATCTGAATATACACAATGCATTGATAATTACGGTATAAATTTGCACCAGAAGAAAGCGCAAACATGAAAGTTAGTTGTATTGTTCAAACGCTGTCTTGAAGTTCTCCATTGATAGCGTGCACATATCACTGTCACTCAGATGATTCCAGTCCACAACTGGTTTTACGAAGAATGCATGAAGTGGTTTGGTCAATGGTGGATTTAGTCATTTTGAGGCCTAAGGCAAACACAGGCAAGGGACCCTCAACAACCCTTGTTCTCCCCCATTTCAATCCTTATTTATCTGAGAAACATGTACTTGTAACTTGTCACCTGTCTTCTCACAGCGATGGTCTTCTGTCTTGTATATTGTGCTTCTAGTGGGACCTAGCGTGCTTTGACCTCAACAAATGTTGTGATCACTATTTCCATATCCAGTGATTTGCTGACTTCATGCTCAATAGAGAGAACGGCAATAGCAGAACGTCTATCCTGTGACATAGTTGACCCGAGGTCCGTTTTAATGAGTTTCAGTGATAAGAAAATTTTCTCACCTGTAACTACTGTCACTAGGAGAGAGAGAAGAAGTCTGAGAGCTATACTCAAATTTGGATAGATGTCTAGAATATTCTTGTAAATATAATCAAGCATCTTAGATGGTGATGGGATATGTGTGGGGATGGATTTTAGTGCACCCTTTACTTCAAACTTCAGGTCCTCTGCATCAATATCATCCATTCTCTGTTCCAGTCTGTGACAGCATTCATCCAGCTTCCATCCCTTCTCAGTGTCTCTCATTACATTAATGGAGAAGAAAAAATCCATACAGCTCACATAAGGTTTCCATGTGTTTTTTTTTTAATCTTCTTTAATGTGACAATGGCTGTATCTTTCAGAAGCAGGAAAAACTCTCTTTGGAAGAGCCTTCTACAGATGACCAAGTTTGCTCTCTTCCTTCATACTCAAACTGTCTAGCTGTTCTTCTCTGGCCATATAAAATCTTTACCTCAAGCCTCTCTGCTATCTTTATGACATCACTTTTTGCAGAGCTGAATCCATGATCTCGAAATTCCTGAAGGAATTCTGTCACTGTATTGATCTCTTTCCTCACCGTCTCAACTAAAACGTTGGGAATTTTGCTCGCTTTATTTATTTCGAACAACATATTGTACCACACAATGGTACTTTTCACAAAAGACCATTTTCGCACCTCCTGGCAGATGCATCCAGCTGTTGAGACATCTCCATCCAGTTTCTCTGTGACGTACTCCTTTAAAGCAGTCATGGCCTTCACAATTTTAGGAAGCTAGTAGCGAACAGCTTAAACAGCTTCAATCCGACACTCCCACCTGGTTGTTGACAGTGCTTTAAGTGTAAATTTTTTGCCATGTTCTGTGAGAATGGTCCAGCGGTGATCTGTGGAGCTGAACAAGTAAAGTCGCTGCAACAACAGGCCAAAGAAGCTGATAGACGTCACAGATGATTTAACTGCATTACCAACAACAAGGATCAGTGTGTGACTTCCACAAGGAACACATAACGTCTTGCTGTTTAGTTCATGCACTCTCTTTTGGATGCTCTACTTTTTACCCTGCATGTTGCTCCCCTTATCATAGGACTGACCGCGACAGTTGGAAAGATCCAAACCTTGTGTTTCTAGATGCCCTAACAATTACTCACAAAAGACGTTTCCTGTTGTGTCAAGTGCCTGAAGAAAACCAACAAAGTGCTCATGGATGGAGATGGAGACACCTTTTGAGGTCTCCCAGCTTACAATTCTCAACACCACTGATCTATAACTGTGTTTGTTTTTAGTTTCTGTGAAAGACAGCGCCAGGAATCCATATGTGTGATGTGTTCAGCAGATTTGTCATGCTGTCTCAGGTGAGCTGAATGATTTTTCCAGTTATTGAACCCATCTCCACTTAGCTAAGTGCTCTTTTCTGTTTCCAAATAGACGGCAAGAAAAGCACATAACAGTCTCCCCCCCCCCCCGTACACGCGCCAAGACCTGCTTATCTTTTCTCCATTTTTCATTTGCATGTAATAGTTACTGCTTGTAAATCTGCACTCCTTTTGAATTTTTTGGAAAAACTCTACCTTTGACTTTTGTGGTTCCCTCTGCACTATTAAGCAGCGCTCTCTGTCTGACAGCTGTTTTGGCCAGAGTGCTGGATCATTTTTCAATTATAATACATTAATTAGAGTGACTACTACTCATGGGGTCTAGTTAATGAGTATTATGTGTATCACCATCATTCGTAATTGCCATAATTATCATCATGGACAGTGAAAGCGGCAGTTCCGTTACCATCTGCAGTTGAAGGATCATGTAAGGTTGTCTTGTATGTAGCCTCCGCATCGCTGGAGCAACATAGGCTAACACTGCCGGTAAGTAGCTTTTTTCGACAGTGTTAGCATTACTAGCGCAAGTACCGGGTTCTTGCTGCTCTTTAGTACCGTTAATGGTAATGTTTTCAATAGTCGTCGTGACAAAGGTTGTTACCTTTGGAAGTTTTGCTAAAAACTTTCTGCTATCTTCCTGCTTCCTCCTTTTTTCAGAACAATTTTTTTTATAACTTCGCTTCATTTTTTAACCGTCTGTATCCTACAGCTTACATCATGCTGAGCCGTTTGTTTACAAATACACGCGCAGATGTGCAGCAAGATAATGGAATAGTCAAATGTAGTGGAGACTGGGGGAGCTACTCGTCATGAATTAAACATTCGGATAGCATTTTAGCGTATTGATGTTTAGAAAAATAATTAACTGATGAAAAGTAAGACAACAAATCGTAACCATAAGTTTATGAGGCATTTTACGGTGCCCTTGGTAGTTTGCGGCCCAAGGCAATTGCCGACCATTTCCTAATAGTAAGTCTTCCTCAGAGTTTGGTCATGTCCTAAGACTATCTGATTGGCAAAAGCAATCTAGCAAGGCGCAGTGCAGGGATGCATAAAAAGAGGCAGACAAAAAAGAGGTGGGAAGACAGCATTAAAGAGTGGACAGGTATGAGGTTTGGAGGTCCCCAATGGGCAGTGGAGAACAGGGAACGATGGAGAGAATTGGTTGTAGAATCAATTGTGGTACGGGATTGATGATGATGATGATGATGATGATGATGATGATGATGATGATGATGATGATGATGATTTTTATCATGATCCATATCATGTATGACGTTACGTGAATTACGTAATTGTTATTTTAAAATATATATTAAAAAAATGTATGTTTCTTTCAAAACATTTTGTGCCTGAAGAAGCATACAGTAAATGAGAAACTAAGTGTACAGTATCATCGGCCGACGTGTTGTTGTGCTTGTTTGTTGCCTTTGTTATTTTTCTTTTTAAACACAATGCCAATTATGCGGTATAAAATTTAATTAATCTGGAATTATAATTTTTCCCACTACATTTCTATTGCAGAATGACTGACCATTGAAAGAAACGTGCAAATAATAGAGAAAATGCAATGGTCATAGAACAAAGATCATTACATGCGCATTACTATTATGTAAATCATGAACCGTAAGACTTACCGAATATATAATGGGTCGAGTACGTAATGGATCGAGTTCGTTATTTGAACCGAGTAGATTTGGGCAGAGTATATTATGGGCAGAATTTAGTAGACCGAGTTCGTTATTAGCCGAGCTCGTCAATGAGCCGAGTATCAAACTATCCACTAACCCTGTATTTTTCAGAATAAACACGATCCAAAATTGAACTTGTACTTTAAAAATTATTTCGAACTAAAAATATTAGCTGCAAAAATATGAACTAGACAAAAGTTATATTCAGAAAAATATTTATATAAATTACTGTTTCTACTTGAATATTTTTCTTTAAAAAATGCGAACTTTTAACATAGACATTGGGGTCGTCCATGTCACCAGTAGGTATCGCGGTACCTATTATTTTTTTCCATAGACTTCAATACTAATATTTTTCTATCCTACTTAAGCATGCATGTTACACACTGTCATAGAGAACAATATTAGATTGGCAGTTTACATGAACAGAACCAGGTACGCCATTGCATTTAGGAGAGATATCTCTGCTGGAAATAGACGGGAATAAGAATTCAGTGATGTGTACCACATTTTAAAAAAAAAATCATAAAAATACAAATTGTGATAAAAATATGAATTAACATAATCTCACATGTTGCCAAGAAGCTCAACTTTTTTCAAGCCTAACAGAAAGAACAACTGTTACATAATGCACCAATTGCAGCTAGTTTTGTTGTTTATTTCTGAATACTACACCTTAAGCTCCGCCCACGGTATTGGTGGCTCTCTATTGTTTCGTATTTTCCATAGGGGTTAGAATTTTAAAGAACTTCAAGGGTGAATCGTAAAAAAGAAAGAGCAGATAAATTTGTGTACATTTTATGTATTTGGTAATTCATTCATTGCACTTTCCATAACTGGTATTGTCTAGTCTGGCAAAATTCATTTATCCTTTTT
Source organism: Potamilus streckersoni (assembly GCA_016746295.1). Lineage (NCBI taxonomy): Eukaryota > Metazoa > Mollusca > Bivalvia > Unionida > Unionidae > Potamilus > Potamilus streckersoni. The sequence goes on along the minus strand of JAEAOA010002353.1, from coordinate 5,296,218 downwards.
AAGGATTGTGTACTTTAAAAATTATTTCGAACTAAAATTATTAGCTGCAAAAATATGAATATAATACAGGGTGATTTTTGGCACGCAAAGGAGCAGTCATATTTGTTAGTAGTGTGCTAAGATCTTTTACAATTTCCAAAAGTACAATATCCAAACAAATGTCAGCCACATTACATTAAAGTAGAATAAAGGTATGCCAACATTCTCTCCACTGTGCATTTTTAAAATGCAAACCTCACCTTACATACGTCACTCTGTCAAAAGAATATAATAACTGGTGAGCACCGCAAATGCATAATTGTTACCGTTTTGGTGGCGCTCAATATCTTCGTATTTAGCTTAGGGACAATTTTAATTAAAAAGAAATTCCACGGGATTCCTCACTAGCTATATTGGGTATTTAAAAAAGACTTTGTATATATTAGTTATTGTTAAAAATCCTTTAATTCCATTTTTTTTGGGGGGGGGGTTTATGATTGATGCATGTAATATGGGTTATAGGGAATACAGCTTGGCCTTACTCCAGATGTGCATCTTTCAAAACGTACTAGCTCCACTTGCCTATTTTCGCTTCCCGATCGTCAGATGTAAATTGTAAAGAAAAAACTTTTTTAAAAAAAATATTATATACATTTAATGTATTTGATATTTCATTCATTGCACTTTCAGAAGTTGGTATTGTCTAGTCTGGCAAAATATATATTTCCCTATTTTAATAGCTGCCAAGGATGGTGTACTTTAGACAATTTCAGGTTGATTTTTTGTAGCGCAAGGAATCATTTACAATTTCCAAAAGTACAATATCCAAACAAATGTCAGCCACATTACATGAAAGTAACATAGAGGTGTGCCAACAATCTCTCCCTTCCTTTGTGCATGTTTGAAATGTAAACAACTTCACCATACGTACATCATTCTCTTAAAATTACATAATAAGTGGTGAGCGCCACCTATGCCACTACTAGGTATCTTGTCTGGTTTGCAAATTTGAGCCCCTACAAAATCATATCATGTAAGTATTATGATGGAAAGTCAAAGAACCAGGCTAGTTGCTTATTCTAAAATATATTGGTAATATATTTTATTACTATATTTTGGATTATGTTCACTATTAAATTATAAAACGCAGTTGAAATGGTTTTGAATAATTTATACAGTTTTATCAAATGGGAAGATATTGGACTCGTGACGTCATCAAATGGCGGCTCAAGCATTACTCGACTAGATTAAAATAAGTCGTATAACTGCGTCGTGTTAAATAGTTTACACTGTATAGTCTTCGGAAATGATTGTCACAATAAAGACACTTCAACAGCAGACATTTAAAATTGAAATTGAAGCGGAAAATTTGGTTTGTATTCTATATTGAATTCTTTTGGTTTAAGTATATCGTCAAGTTTCACTGTTCAAACTGCCGGGGTTGGGGTGGGGGTGGCTCAGGGCTTAATATGATGTTCCAAGTTTGATATCCGTTTCACATGAAATTACATTGGTATGTGTGTGTGTGGTGTGTGTGTGTGTGTGTGTTATACACACGCACATCACCACGTCTGCCAAAAATGCGCGTCGGGTAATTGTGCGCAATGATACATCTTTTCTGTAAACATTGATCACGTTTGGGTCAAAAATCCATTTTGTTTTGTATCAAGTAAGAACTATCGTACTTTATTGAAGAACTGTGTACAAAAGTGTACAAAAATATTCCATATTTTGATGTGTCCACTCGGACAAAATTCGTAAAATTTCGCACGATTGAATTGGATTCTCAAGAAATTTCGTCATATAGCAGAGCTGAGCAAATCCCATAGCCCGACATCCTGAATTAGTAATTTTTTAAGTCGGGCAAGTAAAATTTTCCTAATCGCAAGTCCGGAAAAAAGTGCATTTTAAATATGTTGGGCTAGTCCATATTTTTTGCTTTAATCTTTATATCTTCCTTTATTTGGCCAATCCTGCCCTTTGAGCATACTGAATATTTGATTCTATTCTGTTAAGCATGAAATGCGCAGATGATGCCTGTGTTATGGCCACAGTCTGTTTCAAAAATATAAATCAATGAATGAATTGACTAAGTTCAGTGCACTTTATATCAAATTAAGGTTTCCATTATTGAAATCGGTTGGGGGGGGTACAAACTGGTTAATAGGCTTGGACTATAGCCCCTCTTCTTGTATACATTTGCATCCTGTTACCGCTTGACTGCATATTGAGCTAATCGACTAAATTATCTGCAAATCAAAAAACGTCAAACAAAAATAAAGCCAGTATGATCAATTAGCAGTGTTGCAATTATTATGAGACTTTCATTTTTTTTGTATATGTTTGATTTGTTTTCCTACTGCAACATTAGAAATGGTTAATTGTTGATATCACATGACAATTTGAACCCTGAAGTCATTGACATGTAGTTCGTGAGATTTGTGTTGTCATGTGACTGAATGTAAATGGCGAGTTCCATGTCAAATTTGTTTCGGCTAGTCTATCAGCAGATTAAAGCTATAAGGAATGCTATACAGTAGTCCCCCTCTTATACGGCCACCCCTTCTGCACAGGGAAAGTGGCCTTATAAGGCGGGTGGCCTTTCCAGAGGGGGACTAAATTTTTTGTGAGAAGTATATGTACGTAGTAAGAAAGCTTCATTTTTCAAAGCATTAAATATCTTCCTTTAAAAGCAACATTAAATATTAAACGGTTCTTGTGCTATAATAGTTGACTTATTTCAACTGAATATGCATTAATAATTCTTAATCTTGGCATAAGCACGATATGTGAGCGGGTGTTGTCATGCACATAGCAGGACCATTCAAAAACGTCATTTGAATCTTCTTACATATGCAATTATCTTTCCTTTTGCTCCATTTTCCCACTGCTGCTAAATAACTTATCGGTTACAATGTTATTTATTCGAGTCTTTTCAACATAAAATTGTTTTATTCGAGTCTTTTCTACCTAAATTTGTTTGACTAGTCCCCCTCCCCACCTCACTCGATATCGTAGACTATAATAATCGACATTTTCTGAAATAATCATCGTTTACGTAATGACATGTTAATGTTTGGTAATGATTTATTCCGATGTTGCTAACTGTATGCGATTTAATTATGCAGACGATACATTTGTTGTTCGGACAAAATGCTTTCTTTTTAAAGAAGCGACAAGTTGTGTTGTCACGTGATTTTTTGGTCTTTGTCTAGTGCCCTGTTTCTATTTTTAGCCAATGCTGACCGTGTGATCTTGACCTTACATCCAGTTATAATCATCAATGTTGCAACTACCAGACTGATGAAACAATTTTTTTTTCTGCATTTAAACAAGATGACGTATATTTTTAAGTCAGCGATTATCACGTGATTCATTAGTCGCAGTCTGATACCATATATATTTTTTTGCTCTAAGTGTGAAAAACGCCTTGGATACGTACGCAGATTTGATCAGAACAATAGCACATCGCGGCGGTTAAGATTAATAAACTTTACAATTGTTGCATAATAGCAGCTAATTATGTAAGTTAACAAGCTCAACATCTTGCAAAGGGAAGCCACTAAGGCTATCAAACCATTTTCCGCGCAGACTTTCGTATTGTACATCAATATTGCCACTTCTCCGATGTTACTACTATTAATAAGTGTAATCTTAACAATTATCAGTGGATAAACCAGACATCTATGATAACACGCAGTAAGGACATATGGATTATCTTTACGTATGGATTCAAATTTGAGTCTTTCTCGGCTTTATGAAATAAATGTGGCTTCTCGTAAGGTGTAAAGGATATATTACCCTTAGTGGTACATGTAGAACACTTTTTTGAAGAACGAAAACCTGACTTCGGGAAACAGAAATCGGATTACTTAACACAATTAAAAAAAAAATTGTTCTAGATACATACAAAATAATATGCAGCCGCTTGTGAGGGGTAAATTTTACGCTTTTGCAAAAATATGCTGGTCGCGTTAGTAATTTTGGACACAAATTCGTCGGTGCTTTCAGATTCTGGCCGTAAGGAGCGGGTGGCCGCTGGTGAGGGGGGCCATTCAAGAGGGGGACTACTGTACTCACAATATCTGAGAAAATAAATCATATTCCTATCCATTTCATGCAGGTATCTCGATGATTGGTCGTTTAAGTTTGCTAGGCCGGTTAGTAAGCTGCTACCCTATGCTCATGGTATTTTGCCAACACCAGTGTCTGTTTCCTTTTTTGAACTGACAGTAATGATTCTTTAATTTATAATTTATTATGCAGATGATTAACTTCCACGTGTGATATTGTGTTTGAAGCAAACCAAGTACACTAATTAATGAGCGGTTTGAGTTCGTATTTAAGAGAGAAAATTGATGTTATGATCACTTTAGAAGTTATCAAGCAAGCTGATAGATACTCTGTGGATGAAATAAGTTTGCTGAACTATTTTCGTAAGGAAGGTAATAATGTCAATTTGGAGTAGGTAAATTTTCTTAAAAATGGACGGATAAAATGTAAGACAGACAAAAAGTGTGTGGTAGCTATTTCTCCAGACAGACATAAGCAACAATCTGTGATGGCAAAAATATCAAATATGACACTACTAAAAGATAGCAATTTTCAGCCGCTTCGGGTTGATTGTTATCCCTGGCTTGAATATATTGACTCAGAAGGAAAGATATTTTGCAGTTTCTGCAAATGGACCCGAGCTTGAGGACTTTAACCCAGACACAGCTATCAACTGCTGCCTTAGTGCTGGTGCAGGTGGCAGACATATATGGACATATTTTCAAATCCATCAGCTAAATCATACATACATGAACCTGAAGAAGCCAAATGTATGACAACCAATGTTTTCGAAAACTGTAATTCTTTTAAGAAATGATTATTTTGTATATTATTTTGTTTGTTTTTTCTATGGAAAAAGGACATACATTGCATCAAATCTCGCAAAGTGAAAGTAAGGTGGGACTAGTGATGTGAAAAGTGGGTCTAGTGAATTTTCTGAAACCACTTGTCCTGGACTAGTGGTTAAAAGAAAAATTTGCTCAGTCTTGATATAGTCTGTTTTTAAATTCTTGAAAATTTTTTCCCAATGAACAAGATGTTATAAATACATTACATCCTATTCATTGTTGTTTCTCTTCCACAAGATATATTGTTTATAAAATGTCAAACTTTACTAAAATTTTTTAGAAGATTGGTTTAGTTAGCTTAATTCTTTATACCCTAGGTACGCTATTCTATGCATTTATCTTTTGCCGCCCCCCCCCACCATCTACGGATACTCATACTTTTTTCCCTTCCTCTGCGTTTCTACGCTTTGCACAGTACCAGCTATGAGTTAAATGTTGATTCGCCAGGAGGTTACCAAATGCTGGTCAAAAATAATAAATTATCTTTATTAACATATGATTTAATGACATATTTCCTAACAATAGAACATAAAAATCTAAACTTAACAGACCAATTATATGTAGGGGGTGTTTCCACTGCAGAATCCAAAATGGTGTCCTTAGCCGATCGTAATACCTCAATTTGATGTAAATATTATAGGCCTTTTCAACATGTCACTTACTTATAATTGTAATTTTTCCAAAAATAATTGCTGAAGTTTCCATTAACAGTATAAACTAATGTTTTTTTTGTGTGGAAAATTATATTTTTAAAATGCGCGGCAAATTAGAGCAAGTCTTCTGCCATACATTGTAATGTATAATGTATCTTGAAAGTGTATAAAACATGAAATTTGCCATAGTTGCAAAACAAATGAAATAAAAAAACAAAATATTTGTGTTCTTAATTACTTCTATTCATTTCAAAATGCAAAGTTTCAATCAAATCTTATAACAGATGAAACCAGAAGTGACAATATGTATTTAAGAAGGAAATTCCCCATTTTTGTCATGGCAATGTCGTCTTCATCTGTTGATTACAGTGATTTGTCTAGAAGTGAAAACTATTTTTCTGGAATCAGTTCAGATGAAATACAAGATTTTATAAATGACGAAGGATATGAAATAATGTCGTCAGATATTGACATTGATATGTCATCAGACTCTATTGATACTGAGAATAATCAGCAAAGTTGGTTTGCTGATGTGCAAGATTTTAACAGAAGTCCATTTCCTCAACAGTCAAGACCATCACATAATTTGCAGGAATTAGCACCAGAACTGGACTATTTCCAGTTATATTTTCCAGTAGGACTGTTTGAAAAGATTGTAAGTGAAACATAAATTGGCAGCTAAACAGTTTTTTGATCATGAAATCTGTGATGCAAACTGGACAAAGACCAGTGTGCCTGATATGTCTGCCTTTCTTGGCATGTTGATCTTCATGGAGATAATCAAAGCTCCTGACTATAGTTTTTATTGGTCAAATGACGAGTTTCTATCCAGTGAGGGAATCAAATATGTAATGACGTGCAGGTTTGAAAAACTCCTCCATTACCTACACCTAAATGATGACAACACAAATTTTCCTGCTGATCACCCTAACCATGATAAACTTCACAAATTAGTCCAATTCTGGATGAAGTTCTTTCCAAAATTGAGAAGACATTCAAACCTTGCCGACATCAAGCCATTGATAAAGGTTTGTATACATTTCTACAATCATTAAAAAATAATGCATTTCTTTCCAATAGTAAATTGCACAGCAGACACACTTTCACATATAGAGATAATAAAAAGATGCACATACATGCATGCATATTTTATTGTATTTCATCTTTTTATTAATGTGATAATTTAAATTTTTTATTAAAAACCCATAGTATATGCATGATTTAAATTGTATGTCCAATATGAAAAATAATCCTGTGTGCATATCATATATACACACAAAAACATACATAAGAATAGAAATTTTGATTTAAATTTCATACAATACTTCATTAAATGATCTATCAAGAAGATAATGCACTTTACAGGTATGATTGCATTCAAGGGGCAACACAAGGCCAAGCAGTACCTTCCTTCAAAGCCAGTATGTATGCACTGTGATAGTTTGTCTGGTTTCTGTCACCATCTTGAGTTTTACCAGGGGAAGGAAGATACAGATGAAGTGAATGAGAGCATGAATGTTCTTGGATGATCTCGAGTTGTGCAAAAGCTTACTATGCCTTTGAGAGGACAATTTTATGTTTATTTTGATAACTTTTTTACATCCATTTGACTGTTACAAAGTTTATTGAGATATGGTATATACGCCTGTGGCACAAGTAGGAAATACTATAAAGGCTTTCCAGAGGAATTTAAATATCCACCATATTTGGAAGAAAATAATTTAGTCATACAGAATGGAAACCTGACAGCCACCCTGTAAAAGGACAAAAAGCCAGTGGTAGTCCTACCCACAGTAGCAGATCCAACCATCATGAATATTGCTAACTGGAAACAAAAAGATGGGGCAGTGCAACAGGTCAACCATCCAAGGACAGTCACAAATTACCAACAGTACTACAGATGGGTTGACATGTGACCAGCTCTGGGCCAAATATCCAGCTACAAAGATATAAAGATATAATAACCTCAAAATATTTACGCTTAATTTCATTGCTGCTGACAAAACAGTACCAGAGTTTTTCATCAACAATGAAATGAATCATTAAAGTCCATCCTCTGCATAAAAGAGTTCTATTTGCAACTGAATCACACTGCGACCAAAAGTAAAATGGCACCATACATGCCATGTGGGTTGCATCTAGTTTTAGAAACAGGGATTTTCTTAATAAGTCCACACGTTTTAATTGTGAATAAAGAAATATATTGATAATTATTGGTTGTAATATTTAGTAATGATTGGTAATATGTTAGATTTGTTAGATATGATTTGCTTTGCTATGCTGTTATCACTAACGAGTGATGCAAGAGAAAAACCTTGACTTTATAATCACAGATTTATCTAACATTGCGATGTGTAATATATTTTGGACTGTTATTATTTTAAATAGCCAAATATTTACTCACCGAATGTTTATATCATGTTTCTTAGGAATTATATATATTCCAAACAAATTACAATTACGGCATGTTTAAAGAACATTTACTGCGTAGATGCTGCAATGTCCACCATTACATTAATGCCTTATGTCAGGTTCACTTGTGACTTCAAAATGATATTACAAAGAATCAAACGTGAACACTGCAGTGAAAAGTTTTACTTAAATATTTTCAAAACTAATGTCTGCACGAGGTCATGGGATCGATCCCTGGTCTAGACATACCAAAGACTTAGCAAAAATGGTACTAACAGCTGCCTTGCTTGATGCTCATCATTAAGAGGTTAGTGTTAGGACTGGTCGGCCTGGTGTCAGGAATATATGACTGGATGGGATGTCATGCGACATGTCTGCAGCATGATGCCCCAGTGCTAGACAGCACTATAAATTGCCACACTGAAGACATCCTAGCAATGTGATTGCAAAATTGTTAAAGCTACGTTAAAAATCATAATCATATCAATACTAATGTGACCAAGTTTGCTGATTAAATACCTGTTGGTATTTACAGTGATGTTTGAAGTTTCGAAGCACAAATTGCTATGTTTAAAATACTGCAATTTTGTGCATCGGAAGTTGTTTTTATCATGAAATGATGACAAATAAAAAACTAGTCATCCAGCATTGATAACAATAGATATCTTGCGGTGGAAATGATTGTTATATTGAGGCTATTCCAGCTATTCAAGAATATAATTTTTTTTATGATGACGTTGCCTTGCAGTTTATGTGGGTTTTTTATGGGGACCTGGAGTATGATGTGAACTTCATATGGGAGGCACAGGTAATGGGGTAAATTTTTATATAGGAAGTAAAGGGTTAATATCTCTTGTCATTTATTGGCATTGTTATGTTCAATTTTGTAAAACTGGCTATAAACCTGACCTGGTTATTTGACTGAACTATTGACAGAAAGTCTAAATTAATGAATTTCATTTCTTTAGACCAATGAATAAACATTACCTATTTTCAAAGCTGTGCACATATTGGAAGTCATGAGAACATGGGGTTGGTAACCCATTTGCCCAAAATTAGTATTATTTTGAACAGAATATTCTGGTGACAATTGCCTCTTTTTAAATGATAAACATTGCTGTATTTTATTTTCATCAATCAGTCAAATTCTGTATGTCGTTTGCTTCAGTATTAGAGACGGAAACCTTGCGTGCCTTGAAATGCCAGACAGATTTGTGTGTGTATGTATATATATATATATATATATATATATATATATATATATATATATATATATATATATATATACACACACACACACAGATATTTGCTTACAGTTTAACTGTCAGTCATATATATAGTATACAGTAGTCTCCCTCTTATACAGCCACTCTTTCTGCACCGGGAAAGTGGCCTTATAAGGCGGGTGGCCTTTCCAGAGAAGAACTAAATTTTTTTGTGAGAAGTATATGTACGTAGTAAGAAAGCTTCATTTTTCAAAGCATTTAATATCTTTGTTTAAAAGCAACATTAAATATTGAACGGTTCTTGTGCTACAATAGTTGACTTATTTCAACTGAATATGCATTAATAGTTCTTATTCTTGGCGTAAGCACGATATGTGAGTGGGTGTTGTCATGCACACTGCAGAACCATTTAAAAACGTTATTTGAATCTTCTTACATATGCAATTATCTTTCCTTTTGCTCCATTTTCCCACTGCTGCTAAATAACTTATCAATTATGATGTTATTTATTCGATTCTTTTCAACATAAAATTGTATTATTCTAGTCTTTTCTACCTAAATTTGTTTGACCCGTTCCCCTCCCCACCTCTCCCGATATCATAGACTATATTAACCGACATTTTCTGAAATAATCATCTTTGTTTAAGTGATGACATGTTAATGTTTGGTAAGGAGTTATTCCGATGTCACTAATTATGCAGACGATACATTTGCTTGAGTGGATTTTCTTCATAAAGCGACAAGTTGTGTTACATGATTTTTCGGTCTTTGTCTAGTGCCCTGTTTCTATTTTTAACCAATGCTGACCGTGTGATCTTGACATTACGTCCAGTTATAATCATCAATGTTGCAACTACAAGACTGATAAAACAATTTTTTCTGCATTTAAACAATATGCCATATATTTTTAAAGGCAGCGATTGTCACGTGATGCACTAGTCACAGTCTGGTACCCTATTGCTTTTACATTTATTTTACTCTAAGTTCGAAAAATGGCTTGGATATGTAGGCAGATTTGATCTAAACAATAGCACATCGTGGCCTTTAGGATTTATAGACTGTACAATTGTTGTGTAATAGCCACTAATTATGTAAGTTAACAAGCTCAACATCTTGCAAAGGTAAGCCATAAAAGCTATCAAACCATTTTCCGTGCAGACTTTTGTATTGTACATCAATATTGCCACTTCTCAAATATTACTATTAATAAGTGTAATCTTAACAATTATCAGTGGATAAACCAGACATCTTATGATAACTTGTAGTACGGATATACGGATTACCTTTACGTATGGATTAAAATTTGAGTCTTTCTCGGTTTTATGGAATAAATGTGGCTTCTTGTGAGGTGTAAATGATATTAACCTTAGTTGTACATGTAGAACACTTTTTTGGAAGAACGAAAACCAGACACTGGAAACAAATCGGATTACTTAACACGATTAGAAAAAAATTGTTCTAGATACATATTACAAAATAAAATGTGGCTGCTTGTGAGGGATAAATTTTATATTTTTGCAAAAATATGCTGGCCGCCTTAGCCGGGTGGCCTTTCGTGAGGGGTAATTTTGAAAACAAATTCATCGGTGCTTTCAGATTCTGGCCGTATGGAGCGGGTGGCCGCTGGTGAGGAGGGCTGTTCAAGAAGGGGATTACTGTAATACATTTAGTATAAACTAATAAAAGGGAGGACAATTCTCTCCTTTCACGTGCAACCTATTTAAGAATCAATGTTGATATTTCAAGCTACATTTTGTGTAGCACAATAAATTGGGTACTGATGTTTAGCTTGGGCATTTGACTCATTATGCCTGTCCAAAGTTTGGCTTACTATCTTAAGGGATGCTCAGACCATTTTCCCACACTACTGCTCGATATGGCCATATTCACACCTGCCTAATATGCACGAACAAGATGCAGAATGGAATATTACCTTCTTATTGGCCAACTGAAAATAAGTTTTAAATAAATGCAGGACATCTTCTTTTAACCAATGAGAGGACAGGATTCCATTCATCTTGAATTCAGTTACATATTAAGTGAGCATAATCAAGCATTGTCGAGATGTAGGGTGGGAAGTTGGTCTGGTATTCTTTAAAAATATGACAGAAAGCCAAACTTGGGATAGCATACATAGTCCAATGTCTGATTAAAACATCATTACCAGATTTATTACCCAATGCGAAATGTAGCTTGAAATATCAAATAGGTCACTTGAGAAAGAAGAGAAATTTCTTTCCTTGTATTATTTTATAATATATGTATGATATTAAATTGTGATACACACTCTTGTAAACAGGCCCAGGGTTTGAGACTTAAATAAAATCACAAGCCCTGACTGAAATTCCTCAATCTTGGTCTCCAGTTTCCACATGCCCAAAATGTTACTTCTTTAATATTATCACACAATGTTGCAATAGCTACAATATGAATATAAATTTTATAGGGTTCAAAGGGATTTTGATGGTAATGCAAGTGTCACTAGTGTTCATCACTACATTTATTAGTGATCTGAAGGTCATGATGGCTTAAACACTGTCATTCAAGACAATGATATGTAATAACTTTTTGTTCTTGTACACAAATCTAGCATCTCTATTTCCACTTCCCAATCCTACCTATGCAAATTTGCACAATGGGCTTGCACACTGCAGCCTTCAAACACATGTCACAGCTATTGTCAGCAATTAGGCAATATGTGAAATAGTGGTTTATACCTGACCTCTTCAAGAATTGCATTTGTATGGACATACATGCAGAATTTTGGAAGTCACTGGGATATCTCCCCCCCCCCATTCCAATTGATGCATACCACTGGAAAATTTGGGCACAAAGAATATCAGGACATCCATCAGTGGAATCTTCATATTTATTTGATCCAAAGGAACTCGTTATTACTCAATGTGACCATTTTAGTATAATTGGCAGGGGTGTATTTTGGTTTTGGTGGCGCTCACCAGTTATTATGTACTTTTGAGAGAGTGATGTATGCAAGGTGAAGTTGTTTGCATTTTAAACATGCACAGTGGAGAGAATGTTGGCATACCTATATACTACTTTCATGTAATGTGGATGAAGTTTCTTTGGATATTGTACTTTTGGAAATTTTAAATGAGCTTAGGACACTGCGAACTAAAATGACTGCTCCCTTGTGCTTCAAAAATCAACCAAAATTTGTCTAAAGTACACTATTCTTGGCAGCTATTAAAATATGGAAAATGAATTTTGCCAAACTAGATAATACCAGCTTCTAAAAGTGCAATGACTGAATTACCAAATACATAAAGTGTAAAAAAAGTTATTGGCTCTTTTTTTTACAATTTACCTCTGAAGTTCGAGAAGTGAAAATGAGCAAGTAGAGCTAGCACTTTTTTGAAAGGTGCACATCTGGAGTAAGGCCAAGCTGTATACTCTCTAACCCATATTACACCCATCAATCATACATCAAAATAAAGGGAATTAAAGGTTCTTTGAACAATACCTAAGATATACAAAGTCTCTTTTAAAAAGCCAGTATAACTAGTGAGGTAACCCGGGGAAACTCTTTTTCTTTAAAATTTTGACCCTATGCTAAATACGAAACTGTAGAGCCCCACCTTTTTGCATATAGGTAACAAAATGCATTGTTTTATTAGTATTAGTAAAATGTACAAGTATTTTCATTTTTGTAGATAGCTGCTGTTATATCTTGATTTCTGCCTCATAATTGCACTGTTCTTAAAACATCATTAACTATTCATTAGACTTATCATCAAATGTACCTATAGACAGTACCTGGTCATCACTCAACAAATCCTTTGCTTTCAATTTTTGTAAGAGTTATTGCCCTTACTGACCTGCTAAGTATAGTATTTCAAACTTTGGCAAAATTTGGTGAATTTGGATTGCTATGAAGCATGAGAAGTGTTATGGTCATCATCTTTCACATATTGATGTATTAGCTTGCTCCCATAAGTTTTGTAGCAGTTGTACTTTTTGGCTTGTAAATGAATGCAGTGTATCATAGAATTTTGTTCACAGAAGTAGTCTACTTTTTGATGGATTAATTAAAATATGGTACATATTTTGGTCATTATATTTTGGTCATTATATGAAAATGCACATATATGAAATATCTCTGTTCTCCTGCAGTTTTTGTAAGTTATTGCCATTTTTTCATGTACAATTAGATACAGTGTGTAATAACATAGAATTAGTCTCATATTTTTGAATCTTCATAAAGCTTTGTACATGTCATTATAGTCATCATAGAAGATGAAACTAATCAGCAAGTCACTATGCTATTTGGATTTGTTGGGTTGAGTTATTGCCCTTTTTGATTTGAGTCTAATGTACTTTTAAACAGAATTATGTGAACAGGGGTGAAATGATTAACTTGGGTTTTCAAATTTTATAAAAGTCAGTTTCCCTGGGTTAGCTGACTGGGAAGTTGAATTTTCCCTTGAGCTTGACCAAAAATGAGAAGAAAATATTGCCTGTATAGTAAAAATAAATATGGAAAATAAAATGTATGATCTATTAAGGAAATTGCATTATGTGCAGTTTACAAATACAGAAATTGTGTGCCATCTTTGTTTGCACCTTAAAACCATATGTTGACAATTATAGGTATTATATAATATATAGTGAACATATATATATATATATATATATATATATATATATATATATATATATATATATATATATATATATATATATATAGGTGAGGGAAAAGGAAGGGTTAGAATGCATGTATAGTTAGGAAAGCGAAGACATGTTTATAGATGGATAAATGGATAGTACATAAGAGTTTTGGCAATGGCATGATTTTTAAGATGCCAAGAGATGTTTAGGTAAAAGACCTTAATGTGAAAAATTTGTGGAAAATTAAGCATGAACTAAAATGTCTTGACAAAGTTAATCATGTTTTTAAGATAAAGATTTTTCTGTATCTACATTTTTTTTTCATGACATTAAAGTATCCATTCTGTAAGAAAACAATTGCGTTCTTCACGGACATATTTTGATATGGGTGAATTCATTTTATTTTTTTGTGGAATATTGTGTATTATCCACATGTTCACATCTGCTTTAACTTCATCCGTTTTAAAACCTTAAAATCATCAACATGTTTCTAAATGATACTTGAGCAATCAAATTTTGAGATTGATTTGAGAACTTATTTTTATCCATTTAAATTACATACCATGTATAATAATCACATAACGCTCAGATAATAAACCCCACTGGTGGGTGTAAAAATAATTATCACATGGTCACCTTGAAATGGAGATATGCATCAAAACAGTCTCTAATATGTCGGCTGCATACAGTTTGCAATCTCAATGCAGTCAGAGGTCACATACTGGTCGTGGTTATGTTAGAACTTGAAACTTTATGTGTACAAATATTGCATTAAAAAAATAACTGAATTTATAACTTAAATATTCATTATCTGTTTATTAAAACTTGCTTTAAGTAATAAATATTTACTTAACCATGTCAGCATGAGAAAACAATGCTGATCTTGGCTACAATTGCACACTTTGACAATATGCCATGCAAAATAAAGGATCCATAGATGTAATGAACTGGACATTTGTTTAATTGAAGAAAGTGTTATATATAAATGTGAACTGAATGTTCTGATGTTTGTACTGTGTTGAAATTGCAGAGTATAAAACTTAGAGAACAAAAAACATGAACTGAACATGGCCTCTCAAGTTTTTATACTTGTCAACAATCTAGTACCTTGTAAACTTGAGCTTATACTTGGTCTAGGTCAGTTGGATTTGTAAAGAGTTGGATAGTTGGCAGTTTGGTTGATATCTCGATAAAATAGATGAACAATCAATACAGAAGTTTACTTACACAAATTGCTTTGATCTTCTGTGGTTGTAAATAATTGTTTTTATTTTAATTCTCTAAAATTGATCTATAATGTCGGTCTTGCATTAGCACGAGGTACACTTTGAGTGATTAATTTATTAATTATATGCCCATCTTTGCTAGTCAGTGTTCTGATATGATAACCCTATCACACCTTGACGTATTATGCAGATATTTCTGTGCTTCTGTGCTGGTAATTTCATTGGATGCAGTGGCCTGCTGCCGCAGCCTATTAAAATTAAGTTGTTCAAATTTGAACACTTCCTACATGATCGAGACAAGGGGATCAAACAACTTGAATGGACTGATGAATAAGCAATTTACCTCTGCCAGTCAGTGTTTGTATAAATACCTTTCACTCAAAAATGCCTTTATTGGCGTCCTTCTGGTGCATATTCATAATTTTTATGTTAATCTTCTAAGTATCCATTTGAGGTTGGTTGCATCCACCATTTTCAGCAAGTGTACAATGGTTAGTTGACATGCCATACTAAGGGAGGCAACTCATGAAATAAAATAGATGTTGCTTGGTCAAAGCACTAAAATATCTGCTGTCAGCCAAGGTATAGATATCATATTGGTCCCTTGACTAGCAAAGGTTTTTTATTTTACTTGCATGAGACAATTACAGGATAAATATAACTCTTTAGATGATCAAAAGAATGGTAAGGTTAATGATGAAGATAGCAATTTAATATGGAGTTATTTAGGCATTTAACTAAATATTTGCTTTATAATTTCTAGGTTAAAGATTTGAAAGAGAAGATTGAAAGAGAAAAGGGAACAGATAACTTTCCAGCCATTGGACAGAAACTTATCTATGCAGGTTATCAATTTGAATATATTAAATGCTATAAAGCAATATTGACTTGTTTAAAAACATTTATGTTCCCAAGCTTTTTTTAAAAAAAAGAGTTGGTAGTTGGAGAAACTGCCCAATGCAAACTTTAGACCTAAAAATTGGTTGTTAATGTGTTGTTTTTGGGCTTAAGGCCATTTTTCAGCACACAATAGGCTATACATGGCGGCCAGTATTAATGGTGGAGGAAGAAACCGGGAAATCACAGGAAAGAACCACTGACCCACGAGAAGCTACTGGCAAGCTTTCTCATATATCCACATTCACTGAATCTTAGACTTGAACCCATGCAGACAGCAACAGCAGTGAGTTGGCAGTGATCCGTAACGGACAGCGCTTTAGGCTTTAGACCACTCTAGGCTTTAGACCACTCGGCCACTCGGAGGCCCCCTAAAAATTGGTGAAACGTGTGTGTGTGTGTGTGTGTATATATATATATATATATATATATATATATATATATATATATATATATATATATACATACACACACATATACATGCTGTGCTAGCCGATTATGTTGACTTGTTCGGGCCTTAGGAAAAATTGTCAATATAAACAGATGTGTTGATAAGTGTTGGGGGGGGGGGCGCGAAAAAGATACAAGTTAAACCACAGGAGACTGCAGTTTTATCAATGAAAGCTTGACGAAATTTCTGACATGAAATCACCTTCATGGTATTATAATATTATAATACCGTCAAGGTGATTTCATGTCAGAAATTTTGTGCTTTATTAATAAAACTGCAGACTCATGTGGTTAAACTCGCACAGAGGCAAGATGGCAGTTATCTGTAATCATCATAAGCACTTTAGACCACTCTGTCACTGTATATGAAGACAAAACCAGTAAAAGACACTTGTATCTTGACAAATTACATTTTGGTTACCTTTATGTAATAAAATCCAAAATAAAATATTGCTTCGGTCGCATCTGGATATGAAAAGCATTATGGTATTCAATGTCTGCATTATCAGTTATTTACATTCATCAGGTACATGTACTTAAATTGGCTTAGATTTTGGTCAGTCTGTTCCCATCTTATTGAGGCTACCAAGGGGATAGAGCTATTCACTCACTTATAAGTCAAGAGTATATATGGTACTTTATATTAATAAAACAACTATTCAGTGACCTTTATTGATGTGTGAGTGTAGTACTAATAATATAGTATAAACTGCAACCAGTATATGAACATTAAGCAAAAAATGTCAATTAAGTCACTGAGCATGAAATATCGCTGAGAAATATTTTTACAAAGATGAGTGCAGCATCCATATTTTGGCTATATAAAGCCAATTTGTTTTTGATCCTTCTTTAACGTTGGGTGTATTTTGAATGTTAAATCTGTCTGAAGGGGTGACTTGTCATCAGTGAGTCATAGTTGGAATTTGGAAAAATAAGCAAGTCAAAGTGGATTGAGGGATAGATTGAGACAAAACCAGTGTTAACTATGATTATATTATTGAATGGAATATGTCACAAAAAAATTAACAACTTACAGTTTGTCCTAAATCCATTGGAATGCCTAGTGCTTGACATTTTAAATGCATTTATATGATAAATCTGCTAATTCAATTACCATTATAAAAAGTTCATAATGATACAATTCACAGTATCCTGTAATATATTAATGCTACACATCTGGTATATAGTACAAGAATTGATTTTCATTGTTTTGGAATCCTCCATCATTGACGACTAATTGTTAATCGTCTGGTCATTGTTAATCATCTGTTCATTGTAAACATTGTCCAATTCTGATTCCAGGGCTTCACGGTCATGTGTGTGCTTATGATGAAGAGACTGAGCATAAGTAATCTTTAAGTAATACTTTGATCATACAGTCTGTGAATTCTATTAAGGCTGCAATTTAACATGTATTGTGTGGCATGATCACAGGGAGTTTAAATAACTACCCTCTGTTACCTGGCACTCATGGCTTGATGAAAGGGTTGTTGAATGGAAAACTGAGATGGTGCTGCCTTTAAAAGTATAGGGATGAAGTTCAGACGTGCACAGGAAGTTGAAGAACCCAATCTGGCACTAAACAAACGTGTATGAATTTTGCAGCTGAATCAAACAGATTTTCAGCTTATAAACAAAGTTAGTGCTACCTTTACAAGCCAAGGGCTTATTGTGCTTTGGAAGAAAATTTTGGAAATATAACTTTTGTAATTAAGTGTGACTAATGGAAAAGGAAATTACAAATGAAATCAAAACATTGTGTTTATACAGCAGAACTCAAATATTAATACAAATATATGTTGTTAGGACTTGAATGAAAATAAAGCAGTATACTTGTAAGCACCCATGGTGAGCAACATTGATGGAAACTTCACTTTGTATTGGGTATTTATTTAACTGTAATATTTACAAATTATTGAAATTCCAGTTAACTGTAGATTCATGTATTGCATAAATAAAACTCATAAAGCTGTTAAACACACCTGATACTATAAAAACATTTCTAAATGGGAATAATGTCATGGAAACATAACCATGTACTGTGGACATCTAGAATATACATCATTACCCCTTAATTTATGAAATTTGTTTGTATGTCACTTATAAGATGACACCCTACTTGGCGTGAATAAAATTTTAAGTTAAAAAACTTTATTTGTAAGTGAGTATGTATGGTAATTATGTTTAGCTCCTCACTTAGATTTTTGCATGCTGTTTACATCATAACATAGAAGTTCCTTTTTGAAGATTGCAGTTAGTAGTAATAATCATGATTATTATGAGGTAAACTTTGCATGTGAATGAATGTATATTTCACTGATTTCTCCTGAAATGTTTGATAGCACTGGAATAAGCTTTCATTAGTGTTAAAATATCTCTTAAAAAATGCACATTAGCATCATCAAAGTTAATTAACATCAATGAAATATAAAAGAAGTACATACATATATATATATATATATATATATATATATATATATATATATATATATATATATATATATATATATATATATATATTGATGTAATATTTATTTTCTTATGTTGTAATATAGTTTATTGTCAGACTTAATTGCCTTTGAATTTGGTAAAAATATATAATTTGTTTCTTCAACATTTATTTGATTGCAAATTAAAATTAAAGTCTTTTAGGCAAAAGTAATTTCTTTCTATTTGTCATGAATTCAGCATTCTCTGTGGACTCGAACTTGTGCAAACTATTAATTAATGCCTAAAAAATATATAAAAATTCATGAATCTTTGTCCAAGACTTTGATGAAAAGCACTTATTTTCCAGAGAATATAAATTATTCTTGCATAATAAATTACTCAAAATTTGCAACAACATAAAATACCTTTAAAAGGTATTTTTTTACAACTTAATAAATTTAATACTGATTGGCTGTTTAAAGTTTTAAGTCTGAGTTTAGATCACATAGTATTTTACGTGACAGACTACATGATTTCCAATGTGAACATCGCAATTTAAAAAATTTCAGCTGTCACGTAGCAAAAACAGCCCTGTCTGAGAAAGCAGATTCTCGTGCTAGAAATGAAAAATATAAAACTTTATACATGGGTAACAAGTGGGCCGAAAAATGACCCTAGAAACAGCTAATCATTTCCACTTTGTGATTACGAGTTTGTGAACCACGATCGGCTAAAAATAATGCTAATGTAATGCCTTTTTCCATACTATACAAACACCTTACATGAAAAATATATTGAATCCCATGAAAATAATCATTACAAATCAATGAAAGTAAAAATAAATTAAAACAGAATTTAAAACCAACACACAAGCAATTTAATTATATGTACGTAACAGTACTGTCTTTTGTATTGTCATTTTTTATGCAGGGAAAATAAATTTTTTGTTGATTGTACTAAACTTGTTGATTTCATTGCTTTTTGTGACATAGTTTTTACATGTATTCAGAAATAAAATATACCCATTCCCCATCCAGTATTGACAACAAATTACCCAATATTAAGAATATTATTGTACAGAATTATGCTCATATGGGATGTGGAATTCCTGGTGTAGTGGATAAATTGTATGCTGATTAGGCAGTTCATACTCAAAGCAAAGATGTACAGTAAATTTTATAAATACATTTTACTGTGCTACTGCTACATGGTACCTTTGAATACAGTATCTGAAACTGTACTATTTGTAATATTCTGTACGCATTTATTGTTGATTTATTTACATAACCTATGAGAATGTGCTGCTTATCCAAAAAATCTGTTTGTCTTATGCCATTTGATGATATATATTGTGCTTTATATTACAGGCAAAATTTTGGACAATGAAAAAAAAATCAGTGAATACAAGATTGAGGAAAAGAATTTTGTTGTTGTAATGGTATCTAAGGTAAGTTTAATAATGAAGATATTATATGCCCACTATTATTTTAAATAGTAAAAAGACATCATAAATGACCTTTCCTAGATGAAATTCAAGAGTTTGCAATAAATTTCATTATTATGTATACAGTTCATAACTAAATATGACTTAAATAACTTGTATTGCTTTATCAAAAGTACACTCATGTCCATGCTTGGAATGCTTTTTTCTGGTTGACTAGTGATTCAGAATAATTAGTTGGTATGGATTTTTATTAATATATTTCAGGAAGTACACTGCATTATGTATGTTATTCAGACCTGCGTATTGATGTTAAAGCCTATTTCATTTTATCTCCTTCCCCTCCTGCCTATCAGGATGAATAG
This sequence comes from Potamilus streckersoni, assembly GCA_016746295.1. NCBI lineage: Eukaryota > Metazoa > Mollusca > Bivalvia > Unionida > Unionidae > Potamilus > Potamilus streckersoni. The sequence continues at coordinate 5,275,612 of JAEAOA010002353.1, read as the reverse complement.
ATCTTGTAAGTATAAAGACTGTGGACTCTCTTGTGTACATTTATTTGTAAGGAATGAGAATATACCAACAAGAAAGACTAAAAATGAATCAATAACAACAAAAAGTGGGCTTCAAGTATTGACTTTTTATAATTAGTTTTTCACATGAATCCTGCAAATTGTCAGTGACTGAACTTTAGCTGTTCAATATTTTGTTTCAACCATACAGGATCATACATGTTACACTCTATGACAAATGGTACATGTTTCTAAAAAAAACCTTTTTATTCCATTAGTAATAAAGTTGTTGAGTGGCAATTTGAACCCATCACTATAATCATGTCTGAATGTGATGAAGAAGTCAGTCATTTATTAGTGTCAATTACAACTGAAATTAAATGACAATCAAATTTTGTGTGCAGCATCTGTTACTGAAATAGACTGCAAACTTGCAAACATAAAAAAGAATCATTAATTATTAAAAGGTTCTTGTATTAGGAATAGACTTGTTTCAGCTGAATATAAATTAATAGTTCTTTTTCTTGACATAAGCCTGAAATGCGATCAGGTATTGTTGTCATGCACATTGCAATACCATTCAAAAACATCATTTAAATCTTGGTACATAGATAATTATTATTCCATTTGCTCCATTTTTCCACCTGCTGAACATTGGTTATGATTTTTGAGTCTTTTCAGCATAAAATTGTTTTGAGTCTTTTACATAAAACACAAGTCTCCTCCCCACCGCTGATGTTGAGCAGAATAACAGACTTTCTTCTAAAATAATGTTTATCTTATGACATGTTAATATTTGGTAATAATTTATTCTGATGTTGCTAACTGTATGCGATTATTATGCAGACCGAACTTTTGTAGTGTAGATAAAATGCCTTCTTCATAAAGGAAGTGATAGATATATTGTCATGTGAATTTTGGGTCTTTGTCTGGTACCCTTTTCTGCTTATGGTTAATTTGTGTGTGTTTTGATCCACAAAATCAAAATTTAGCCTATGATGAACATGTTATGATCTTGACAATTACATCCTGTTATAATCATCAAAGAACTTTGCAGATGTGTGAAGCCCAAAACTATCACAACATTGTTGAGCCCATTTCCTGTAAACATCTGCTTTTTTTCTAGATAATGATATAACATTAAGCTTAGCCAATACTTCTTTCAGTAACAGAAACCTGACATCAAGAGACAGGTAATGATGGTAGGAGATAATTAGATTACTTACCTTATGATATGAATTATTGGTTCTGAAATAAAATGTGGCTGCTTGTGAGGGGAACCTTGTACATTTTTGTACTAATATGCTGGCTGCTGGTCACATTAGAGGGGTGGCCATTCTTGAGGCCTAAGAGCTTCTAAGACGGATGGGCATACTCAACACTACCTCCACCACGACTTTTCCTTTACTCGTGTATTAAAATAGTGTTTTTCTAACCTCTAAAATGGTTGCCTTGATGACCAAACAAATATGGACATGGCTACTTGTCCTGAATGGATGATGGAAATGTGGTTTGCAGTGAAGTAATATTGTTGCAGTATTCTAGCGGAAGTAGTAACCAACACTTTCTTAGACTTTGCCATCAAGTCTTACACCTCATTAGAGATCACAGTGCCTGATTGCCACGTACCTAAAAGTAATATCTGAGAGGGCTGGATTTATAAGTTGGTAGTTGTTCTCCTAAGGTATTAATATTGGGTAAGTATTCTCAAAGAAACATATTTTAGTAGGAAAACTTGGCTTTGGTGTAAAATACCTTGCCATTTGCTTTAACAAATGCAAACTTCTTAGTCTGTATTTTTTTTCTTTCTCAAATATTGTTTCGTGTTACAGTTTAAAGTCTCGGTTTGCATATATATTCTGAGAAATGCAACATTATGAAAATATATAGATAACCTATCTGTCACCCACCGATAATTATATACTTTGAGTCTTGACCTTTTTGTGGCAAGAGTCCTTACTTCAGGGACCTCCAGAATTGGGTCATATTGTTTGTTCAGGTCCATTAATATCATAAAGCTTACAATTTTATCTTGCCAATTTTTAGCCAGGCTTGAGTTTTGAAACTGAAAGTTCAGAACTATCATCTGAAAAAATTAAATTATACAGTGCATAGTCCTGAGGAATGTCTGTATGTGCTGAAGTATTACACTATGGAAAATAGGTCACATTTACCTCAATTTCATGCAGAAAGAAAGCATAATACTTTGTAATTGCCAGTGTATGGATACAAATATGCAGTCTGATGCATTCTTTCAAGCTTGTGACAACAATATTGTACATGTATGTGTTTAATTGATGTCCTGGGAGTCCTTGAAGAATAATTAGCATACTGATGAGTAAAAGTCTTAAAATGATTTCATAGATGCCCATAGAGAAGAGTCATCAGGAGTGGCAGTGACCGGAAAGTAGAGAGAGGTGGGAAAAAAACGGGGGGAAAAAAATGCTTGGTCTATATTGGTAGTTTATTTCTGGTAATGTAGAACTACATACAAGAATAACTATTTCAGCCAAAGTCTGGAGCAAAGACAGATTCTGCACCTAGTACAAGTGCAGCTTCATCCATAGCTGACAGTCCAGAAAGTCCAGTCCCCTCACCTGAAGCCACTAGCACTGCCTCAGATGCCTCCTCAGCCAAAGAACCTGCGAAAGAGGAAAAGTTGGAAAGGTAATGGTTATTATCCACTGTTAAGTATAGCTTTTACTTGAATAAAATTACTTGAGATTTTTGTATCCCTGTAGGAGCTGATTGCATATCATTTTTCTGAAAGTGACAATGGACAATCTACTAGAAGGCTTGTTATATTAATATTGTACTTTTGCCAAAAGACCTTGGATACTTCTCCATCAGAAGACTTGTGATGTCTTTTAAATGATGTCATGATGCTTCTAAATGTAAATGGTGCAGTCTGACATCCACAGCAGCTAATTTGAAAATCTTGTTTTTGCTCAAGAAGAGATTGTTTCAGTGTTTCAGCACTGGGCAGTTAAAAGAAAGAAATGGTCTTATGTTGAATTCCTTTAGGTTCTATTTGACCATTAGGACATTGATTCTTTTAAAGGACTATTGTGACTAATGGACCTGGATATATCCAGAGACATAATTTGCTTCTGGTTAGGCTTAACAAAATCAACTTTTTATTCTTTTTTGTTTTCCCCAATAAGGATTTTGTGTGAATTTCCAGCAGGAATTCATACTAGCAATGCATATTCAGGCATTTGTGATAATGAAATTATCCCCCAAATCAACTACAAATCATAAAACTTGTTTTTCTAATTTCCAACTTCTTCTTGCAAATGATAACTGACACAGAAGTTGACATTTTGCTTTGGGTCTACATGCATTGTCTTGAAACTAATGGTGGTGGGTGGAATGGTGTAAAAGGAAGGCAAAGTAGAGTGAACTCACTTTTTGGACATTTTAGGTGAAATGATAGAATCGGTGATAATTATTTCTATATACCATCCTTTTATGCAATAGTTGTCCTTGATGGTCAGATTTTGCTTACAGTTGCTTTTTTAATTCAACACAATAGCTTCAAGACACATTTGTATAGTGACTATTTCTTAAGTGGATATTAAGATGCCCATTTGATCTTCATAAGCCTTGTAATACAATGGTTTCTTTCTTTTACTGCCACCTCTTCTGCACCATTTAAATGGCAGTATAAGTCAAGGGACATTAACAGAAAGGGGGCTTTATTTGTGAGATGTGTGTGTATGTAGTAACAAAGCTACATATAACTTCCAAGCATTTACTATCTTCATTATTTAAAAGTAACATTAATTTTTTAAGTTTCTTCTCTTAAAAACAGACTTATATCTAGTTAACACACATTAACTCATTAACCCTTGGTGCTGCATTTACAGGGCAGGAGATGGTACCCTACTTCTGAGCTCAATAGCATCAAGGTCATGTATGGCACAATAAAGTGGGTGGTATTATAGAAAGGTAGACAGCTGTAGCTTTACATTGATACCAAATAATATGGATGTTCTAGTTGCACTACAGAATACAGAGAGAAAAATCACTTTTTGGACCAGAGTTTTTTTCCAGCTGAAATTCTCCCAAGATCGGAATCTGATTTTGTGTCTGGATTTTAGACTTTTTGGCCTCAGATCTAAGACAGACTGGTTTGAACTGCACACAGACTGGTGAACCTTTCCAAAAAGTTGGATAAGATGGGCATTTAGAATAAAGAGTACTCTCCACATGAAAATGATTGCTCTTTTAAGCAAAAATAAATCCAACTTTTTCCCTTCTGCCCATGTTTAGGTGAAATAGCCAATGAAAAGCGATGTTTCTAACATAAATGGGCATTATGTTAACCGAAAATGCCTTGGAGGTCGAAGTATTAGGATGTATTCAGAAAAAGCTCCCAAAATTGAATACTTGAATTATAGGCGAAAACAACAAAAACCTTCAGGGGTTAATGAGTTAATAGTAATTATTCTTAAGCGTAAAATGCAAGTGGGGTATTGTCGGCATAAGCAATGTAAAAGTTTTCAAAAAACTTTGTTTAAATTTTGCTACATACATTGCTTGGCATTTAGAATAGTTCTCTTTCCATTTACTGGGGCCCCAAGTGGTCTAAAGCACTGACCATTACTGATCACTGCCATCTCACCTCTGTTTGCGTGAGTTCGAGTCCAGACTTTGCTAACATGGGTAAGTGAGAAAGCCTGCCAGTAGCTTCTCGTGGGTCGGTGATTCTTCCCTAGGTTTCAAGGGTTCTTCCTCCACCAATAATACTGGCCGCCATGTATAGCCTATCTTGTGCTGAAAATGGTGTTAAACCCTACAACAACAACTTTCCATTTACTCCATTTCCCCACTGCTGCAGAATATTTTCCTGATTGTCACACGTTTTTTATTTAAGTTTTCCTGACATAAAATTTTTTGCCAAGAACTGTTGTCAAAGTCAAATAACTTTCCCTTATTCTTTGAAAGTATTAATTCTCCATTTACTTCACAATATGTTAAAGTTTTGTAATGATCTATTCCCATGTTGTTTGTTGTACAGTACTGCAATTTATTTATGCAGATGAAACTTTTGTAGAGTAGACAAAATGCCTTGCTTATAAAGTAAGTGATATATGTACTCTTACATGATTTTTTGGTGTTTGCCTGGTACCCTGTTTGTTCAAGGTTAACTTCTCTGTGTTAATCTGCAAGATCTATATTTAGCCTAGGCAGATCATGTTACGATCTTCACAATTATGTCCAGTCCTAATCATCAAAGAAAAGAACTAACCTAGTGTGAGGCCTAAAACTTATCACAGCATATTAGTATAAAAATGATATAACTTTATATTATATTTAAAAATTAATATAAAAATGAAATGTATAAAAACATTTTGGCCAGCAAATTAGTATAAAAATTTAAATTTAAGATTTTAAATTTTATTTAAATTTAAGACCATATTTCCTGTTGTTAGTTATATATTATTCACCTTAGTGGTACATGCACTTTCGCTAACACTTATTTCCATATTGAAAACCTGACATCAGGAAACCAATATCAGTAAAGTTAATTGGATTACTTAACTTACTGTATGAATTAAGTATTGGTTCTGAACATATATTAAAAGATAATGTGGCCACATGTGGGGTCTAAATTTTACATTTTATGTTAATATGCTGGCCACTGAGCATGTTAGAGAAAGGGCCTTTATTGAAATGTATTTTTGAACACAAACTCATGGTGCTTAGTGATTCTGGCCATAAAAAGCGTGTGGCCATTGGTCAGGGAACCCATTCCTGAGGGGACCACTCTAGTGAGAAAGAGCTGCCACTTTTTTTTAAAGAAAATTTGAACACATGAGATTAGGAGGATAAAGTAATCTTGTGAGGAACTTTATATTTTAGTATTTTGTTATTTTTTTGTGTTTGCTAAAAAGCTACACAAAATGGATGTTGATAACATACTACCACTAATAATAAACGAAAAAACATAATATACAACTGCTACTAATACTATTGCAGTTTGGGGCATAGTACATGTTTTTGTCATGAACCAGGATTAAAAACAGAACTTTTCTTCAGCGGTTACTTGTCTACAAAGGCCACTTTGGTCTTTTCTCATGGGAGTCTGCTTTTGACAGGTTTGACTGTAGTTTAGAAGTCATGGATACATTTGATAGTATGTTACTAAGATCACAATAATATTGTTGCCAGTGAGACCCTAAATTTACATATTTTGGAGCATATTAACATTTTTGATTTGGTCTTACTTAATATTTTTCCTATAGCATTAAACAATAATTTTATATCGAGTTTAAAAGAAGCATGAATCTTCACAAATTGTGCTAAAGTAAATTAGTCCAGCTTCTTTTTGAAATCATTTGAGATGGAGAAATATCACTTCACCCACACCCATGTGAGCAGTAAAAGCAAAAACAATGTCAGTTTGCTTTTTCCTTGGTTCATCAACCTCTCAAAAGAAAACTTGTTCATTCTGAAAAAGATCTGGGTCATTCAACAATGAAAACTACGTTTGAGTCCATTTTTCTAGGTTCCCAGTACAGGCAAAACCATAATGGTTCATGAACAGTAGCTTCTAGAGTTTTTCAGTTTCACATGTTACCGCCAGACAGCATTTAGGGATAACCTAATTTTTCTTTCTGTTAATTAATTTTATTATCTTTTTATTTTTTTCCCAATTAAGTCAAAAAAAGGAGACTCCTGTAACCATCACAACAACATCAACATCTACAGCAGCTGTTGCCACAACCATCATCCCCACATCTGCAGCAACTAAAACGGAAAGCAGCACCCCTGCTGCTGCATCAGCTTCCTCCTCTGTGACATTGGCAGCTGAGAGTCTACTAGTCACTGGAGAAGATTATGAGAAAATGGTTGCTGAAATCATGAACATGGGCTTTGAAAGAGATAAAGTTGTCCGAGCATTAAGAGCTAGTTTTAATAATCCTGACAGAGCTGTTGAATACCTGTTTAGTGTAAGTTATGACATTTTAACTTGTCGTACTGGTACCAAAGGTTTTGCTTATATATGGATTTGCTTTTACTACCATGCTACAGCTACATATAATTACCATTACATGGAAAAAGAAGTTCCCAGATTTTCATCATTGGTTATCTTAGATATTTAATAAAGATCTTGCATATTTTAAGCATTTTTAAAAAAACTTTTTCTTCCCATTATTTTGATGTAATTAGATTTGCAGAGTATACAGCATGGCCACAATTCAGCTATCAAAAGGCTACTTGCTCCACTTAGTTTCCACAGACTTTAAAGCTAAATTGTAATTTAAAAAAAGCCAGTACCTTTTTTTGATATAATTTGTAATTCATTAATTGCACTTTCAGAAGCTTTTTATTGTCTAGATTGGCAAGATGTGTTTTCCCTATTTTTATAACTGCTAAAGATTAATGTTCTTTAAGCCAGTTAAAGCTGATATTTTTGAGTAAATGGGTTAGCTGTGTGTTTTGTACATATAGTTTTCACAAATAAGGTCTCCATGAACCAAATAGTGAGTCTCTCTCATTATCTTGTGTCCTCAACATCACCTCAGTTGATGTTTATTGATTGTAGTATTCACAAGTTATCAGGGGAGATGTTGTATAGGGCTTTAATGATTTTGATTTTATTGCATCTATAGTGCGAACAGTAATAAGTTTACTCCAGAAATGAAAATAGTAGTTGATCATCTCCAATTCCCACCCTAATCCTACATTTTTTTTGAACATTCTATTAGGAATAATTTTCTCTGTTCCTTATTTTTATACAGAGATTTTTTTTGTATTCATTTGAAACAAAGTAAAGACTAAAGGTGATGGTGGGTGTTTGGGTACCCGCTCGTTCATAATTACCCAAGTAATAAAAGTATTTTTATAGTACCCATTTAAAGCATAGGAAAAAAAATGTTTCCAAGGTCATATCAAAGATTATATCTGGCCATGTCAGGAGTGAGTGAGACACAGAATAACAAATACAGTTTTGAGGCTGATGTCGTGTAACATTGATCTATCATAGACTTTCATCTGCTAGTCTTATTTTTTTTTACATGTGTGACCAGTTTCTTTTTTTTTTTCTGTTTATAGAACATATGTTTCCAAGAAACAGACAGGTTTCTTGAATTTGAAACCATATATGATACACACTTGAGTAGCAAACCAGCCTGTATTGAAAAAAAAACATTCACGCCAAATATTAAGTGAAACTGACTATCAGTATTATTTGTGGATGTTAATATGGCTCAGAAATATCAGAGGAGATGGATTTTGTTAAACTGAAGGATATGTTGCATCAGGAAAGGACAAATCAATAGCTCTTTACAAATTTTGAAAGGAATTTTGCAGTGATGTAATATAGCATTCAGAATTTGTGTACTTGACGTCTTTTCAGCAATAATTTAATATAGGATGTAGACTAGTAAATGTTGTGTGTAAATTGTTTTGTGTCTGTATTTTCATATTAATCCACATGAGCCAAATTGTAACAAAAATTTTAAGTGCACATCCAGGTAAGTAGCAAAAAATTGTATGTTTTTTCAAATAGTTTTCTGTAATTATGGCATGTAATATTACTTTTTTATGCTCAGATTGCACTTTTTTGCCATGCAAGTGAGTAGTAATTACACCTGTACCTCAAGGAGGCTGACATGTATGAACTTAGAACAAAGTTGTTCTAGTTCACATTTAATATAATTTTCCTTTGATAGGGTACTTGGGTAACCAATCGTTTGGATCTATCGCTACCTGGATGACTTTTCCTAAAATTTTGACATCTTTACTAAAGACACCACCTTCACCTTAAGTTGCCTGTGATGAGATGAAGTCAGATTTCAGGATTTAAAGAATATTGTTAATTTCACTTTGATCCTAAACAAAATAGATGACAAGTATACTTTAATTTTATAGGTGAGATCATTTCAGTAAGGTTATATTTATTAACAGTGCTTAGGTTTATATGAAAAGTCTAAATCTGCAAATTATCTGATTAATAGTTTCTACTTTTTAGGGAATTCCTGAGATCCCTGTACAAGAGACACAGTCTCCTCCAAGAACTGCTGCAGCTCCCATGGCAATTTCACCCCCTCCTGCCCAGCGGAGCCCAAGTGCCACAGGGGGGACTACCCAGTCTGGTGGTGGATTATCACAGGGGTCTCCAGCAGGTAATGATCTTGAGTAGATATGAAAGGACAATTTGCGGTTCCTATTTTCAGGGTTCCCGCGGGTCATGGAATCCTGGAAAAGTTTCGGAATTTAGAAAATAAATTTCAAAGGGCCTTGAACAGTTATGGAATTTGTCAAAACCTTGCTAAGTTTTGGAAAAGTCATGGAATTTCTGACAATGGAGTTAAAAAATTGATTGCTCCAAATTTTAACGAGTACCGATTAAATAAAACACGATAAAATTACGATCGATAAATGGTTTCATTAAATATAACAAGAGTAAGTTCCCCTAACCGTAGTATCACGCGATTTCTGGTGTAGTTCTATTGGAAAATTCAAATGAACAGCCGCGCCGCTTTGAGCAATAACCGCTTGAAGGTCTTTCAAGAGGAAGCCAATTTCTTCCCAAAAAGTCTGTTATTTCTTCAATCTAAGGTACAAGGTAAGTACTAATTTGGTTTCATTTATATTTATCTCTTAATTTTGTATAACAAGAGTAAGTTCCCTAACAGTATATCTCACATGATTTACTTTGTAGTTCCATAGGGAAATTAATGTTGTTTGCTGCACCATTTTGAGCAATTAGCACTTCACGATATATCAAAACGAAGTTAATTTCTTCCGAGAAAGTCACTTATTTTCTCGATCTAATGCACATGGTAAACACTAATTTTGGTTTCATTTATATTTCTCTTTTTTTTGGGGTCTGTCGTAACATCTCATATGGCATAGTCATTCTTTTATTATGGCAGATGGTACAGTACGACCTGATTATAATTGTTATTGTAAATTTCATATTCTTATTTTGGGCAGTTACTTTACATTCATTTCAGAATATTAAAAAACTATAGTTTTCGTTCAAAAGCGGTTTTTAGACGACCAGCCAACCGTACTGAATAAAATTTAAGAGAACTGTTTTAATATTAGACCTGTCTTGGTCTCCCAATTAAATTCACCCGATTTTCCAAAACCCCAATAAAAATAAATATTTATAGTAAATAAATACTAGAATAGATCGTGTATTGAAGAAAGAAAAATATTTGAATTCAAAATTTAAAAAAAAATTGCAAGAAGACTTCAGTCAAAATTCCAGTAATATTACAGTGGGGGAAATTTTACTTCCATTTTTCAAGAGGGTTGCCATGTTAGGATAAAACATATTTACTACCATTATAGTTTAACTTTAATCAAACATTTTTCTGTATCTGGTAAACTTTGATGGCATTTTTAGTGTTGCTGTTACTAGGATACTTAATGAATTTTTGTTAAAGTTAAAGAAAAGATTTGTCATTGTCTGAAAATTGTATTTTAATTTCAAATAACCAAGACTACATAATATTATGTTAACTAAATCTTAGATTCTAAGTCTGGCCAAAAGATTATAAAAATAATTACTTAATGAACATTGGACCGTTAGAAAACTCTGAATACATAATAAAATACACAATATCCCATAATGACAGCTAAATCTGAAAATCTTTCATTTTTTATTGTTTTAGGTTTAGTCCAACATGCCTGGTATGTGCACATTCAATAACAGATGGCTGACTAACCCAAGCTATGAAAAATGGGTGGAGAAGAATGCTTCAGACCCAAGGACTGCTAAATGCAGAGCTTGTAGCAAAATTATAGATATTGCAAATATGGGAGAAGCTGCCCTCAAAAGTCATTCCACCAGCAAGAATTGTAAAACAATGAAATCTGCTCAGAACACCACACTCTCTGGTTTTATTTCACCTTTAGCCTCACTATCACCTAAAGGTACGCCAAAGCCTGCCCCAACATTAACGTCATATACATCATCAAATGATGTATTAAAGGCAGAAATTTTGTGGACACTAAGGACAGTGAATACACACAGCTCCTTTAATTCCAATGAGGAAATTTCACAAGTTTTTTCACTGATGTTTCCAGACAGTGCAATTGCAAACAAATTCCCATGCGGTTATGACAAAACAAGTTATATTGCTATTCATGGCCTAGCCCCATACTTTACATCAACCTTAAAAGATAGCATACGCAAGTGTGATGGATATGTCTTGCAGTTCGATGAAAGTTTGAATAAACAATTGCGCCAAAAGCAATGTGACATTCATGTCAGATTTTGGGAACAGGGTGCAGAAAGAGTGTCTCATGGCCAGGCAGATGTTGAACGAGGATTCTCCATTAACAAAGAAGCCATAAGAGATAACCAAAAGCAGTTGTCTCTCATTTCAAGAAGAATCATTATTGATGGTATTCGGAGTGTAGGAGGCATTGAAAATGTAAATATTAGTAAAGAAATGTTAACTTATGTTTCAAATGCTAGACATGCATACAGACAGTACTTGGATGAGGAAAAGAAAAAGAGGGATGAGTGAGAGGAGAAGAAAACGAAAAGCAGATCTTGATCTGGGTGTCATCTTAAATAAAAGAATTAGATTAATGGATGACATCCAGCAATTGCTCAAATTAACAGATGAAAATGCTGAACAAGCCGAAAAGGACAATAACCTAAGCCTGTTAACTGCGTCCAATTCTCTCCGAAAGACTGCAAAAGTGAAACAAGAGTCTCTAAAGGACATTGAAAAGGAGATAGAGCAGAAAAAGTTGGCTTCTCTCTAAATACATGAAAGCAACTGGAAAGTGACATGTTTTGTTAATATTGTAAATACAGACCTGTTTACCCGACCGTATTTGTACGGAATAAGCCCATCCGTACGGTCATATGGTCATTGAACTGAAAATACGATTTGAAGTTGCATTTATTTTTTTTTAAAATTATTTTTTTAAGCCGTTTTTTTTTTCCGTTTCGTATCGTCTCTTCTGTCCGCATCTGCGTCCGCATTTTGTGCCACGTCACTTTTTTTTACATTCTCAACATCCGGTTGTTTAAACAAAGGAAAATGCCGCCGACAAGAAAGTTTCAGCATGAAACTGATGATGAAAATGGAAAGTCTAACACAGAAAGCAGCATTTTCTACCAGTTTATTCTACTCTGTGGCTATGCCTTAAACCATCGTCAAAAGGAGAACATTTTGTGCATTGCACTGTTTGCAACTTAGACTTTTCCTGTGCACATGGTGGAAGGAATGACTGTTCATGGCATGTGGAATCGGAAAATCATACAAAATTGAAATCATTAGTAAATGGAAATAGAAACATTTTGCCAATGATGAAAGGAAAGGAAGTCAGTGATCAAAACATACTTCAAAAACAAAAAACACGTGCTGAGGCGATTCTATGTGAGTTGATCGCAAATATGAATTTGTCATCGAGTACAGCTGACAAGTTAACAGAAGCAATGAAAAATAATTTATAAACCTTATTTCCATTCTAGTAAATATTTACAAAGATGATACTAGATTTTATCAGATAAATAAGATTGCCTTCACCTATCTAGATAAATTTATTATTTTCTAAGTGGATGGGTGGTAACAATGTATGTCATAATGTTTTATATCAAGTCCTTAACCATGTAAAATAGAGAATTGGCTTTAATTACAATGTTATGGATATGTGTGAAGCTGAGAAAACAGAATTTCTAGAGAAAGTAACGGAGGTAAACAACAATAAATTTGGTTATGTTGTATTTTTTTGTGGTTTTTATCACTATAATATGAACAGGATGTTTAAGTCAGTGGTGTTCAATTTCTGCATATTTGTGTCTTGAAACACAGAATTAACTGAATATTAGCGTCTTTGCAAACTAGGAGTTATTTACACAATATTGTATATTGTAAATATGAACACATACAAAAACTACATAGAATTGTTTCTTTTTTTTTTTTTGAATACAAATTACATTGAAAATTGGATTATAACATGAATTACTGCATGAAGTCAATGTGTGCAAACCCAGGTAAATTTAAAATGTACATATTAAAAATATTTATTGTTAACTTATTTGTTATTTTCTTTGAAAGATGTCATTCTTTATATTCATTTTACTTGACAATGCAAGAGAGCGCGGTCCTTGAGTTTTGTTGAATGGCCCTGGAAAAGTTTTGGAAAAGTCATGGAATTTGTTTTGGTTAAGTCTGCAGGAACCCTGTATTTTGATGCTTGTTCAACCAAGTCTAACAATTGACATGCAGATAGAAATGGCTTAAACCAGATTATTTATAATTTCTGCTAATCTGACTTTCACAAGGCCCTTAGAGGTAGCTAATTAAAAATGGTGCACATAGTGACCCTACTAAATCTTTGGTAACAGTAGGACTGAATTTGTTTTGTTCTCCAGAGAGAAAAATTCAGTAAAGGCACAGGTGTTGCTATTTAAAAATTCTTCCTGTCTTAATGATAATGCTTAATATTTATGTTTGTAATATAAATTTACTTCCACATTTTGCTTTACAGCAATTTCATCCCTCAAAACCTATGACATGTTGTCTGTTGTTGTTACTTATTTTAAAATTCAAATATTAAAGTTCTTGCTGTATTTAGCTATTTTGGCCTTTTGACTATGAAAGGCTATATGGTCTAAGGCTGTTGCATTTACTGTTCACTGACTTCTCACCTCTGTACATGTGGGGTCAAGTCAGCGTGGCAAATGTAGGTATGTGAGGAAGCTTACCATTTGCTTCATGTGGGTCAGTAGTTCTTTCCAAGGTTTTCTCAAGTTCTTCCTTCACCAGATATACTGGTTACCATAGGGCTGGAATGCTGTATTATTGCAATGCTTAATGTTCTTATCAGTACATATTAAAACTTATACAGTTTTTGCTGTTTGCTTATAATTTGTAAAGTTTGAAAAACTTTCCATCTTTCTGTTCCTATAAAAAATCGTCATTTGGAGCACCTAAATGGAAATAAAACGGCATATGGTGGCTGACCCAGATTAATGTCCCATGGAGGAATAACTAAATTATTGCAATATTTGCCTAACTTAGGTATGGTAGTACATATATATATATATATATATATATATATATATATATATATATATATATATATATATATATATATATATATATATATATATATATTTTAAAATAAACGTTAATTGCAACTTACCCATGAGAAGTAACCTCCACACTTGCACTAGCTGAATAATATTCCACAAAAAATGAAAGGTTCCAATGATTAAATCGAACACACAAATGTAATTAAACTGGAAATCCATGAATGATATTACTCTCAATTATAAACATATTTAACTTGATATGCCTTTTACATGCAGTGTGGACAAAGAAATATAAATATATACAAAATTATTTATTATTATTATTATTATTATTATTATTATTATTATTATTATTATTATTATTATTATTATTATTATTATTGAAATATTTATTTCAAAAAAAGTCTAACTGTTACTGTATTATTTATGTACAATAGTATGATCATATGCAAGATTTTGTCAATATTGGTCCATATTGACTACCATGGAATTAAATTCTTTGCTTCACCTTGTAAGGACATGTATGTCACCATTGGTATTTGACCTGTAATCATCAAACATCAGATGAGTATTGTTTGTAATCACTGCCTGCTGCAGGTATAGTAAGTTTGATGAGTTTTGTATATGATAATCTTCATGTAGGATAGTACGATATCTCATTTTTATCAGACCAGCATATGATGGTCTTAGAATGGTGGTTGACAGGACATGATTATTCTGGGAAAAAAAAGATATCAATCAGGCATTACATCTTGAGTAACTGTTATTTTAAAATACACTTGTCAGAGTTGAGATCTGTACTTTGGCAGAGTCAACCATGAGTAAATAACCACATCCTGCCAACAGCCAGCAGTTCAGGTCTGGCTGTAATTTTAAATGTTAAACTCACTGCAAGAGATGTGTTTACTGTTTGACACTAATTAGGGCATAAAGTTAAGAGATGCAAAGAACAGATCTCAACTCTTAACAATAATGAAAAATGAGATCTCCACTGTCCTACATGAAGATTTGACAGCAACTGCTAAGAGTCATGTTCTGGTGACCTTTGTTATTTCCATGATCGCTAATTTTATCAGCCAATCAGACATAGTCTTATATCCACATTTGGGAGTCTGAGCAGTTTATTAGAAGAGCATCAGTGTGTGCTGAACGATTTGATTCACTTTCAAGTTTCTGAAAACTGGATTTTCATTGACTAACTGGAAGGTAAATAAACATGCCCCCCTAAGCATTCACTGTTAGATCTTCACCCAGGACAGTGGAGATCTGATTTTAATCAAGTTGGACATATGCTTACATTGTAATTTTTTTTAAAATCATTCCTCATCATGAAGAGCAACTAAAAATTATTTCTCCAAAATGCACATGTACTGATATATTCAAAAGGCATTTTCTTTTTCATAATTTTATTTTATTATATTAGTTTAAATATAAGATAAAATTATACCTATTTTATAAATATACCTATTCTATGTTTAGCCTGAATTTTTTTAGAAAGGATGGGAGATAATATTACAGGAGATTATTTAACTTACAAGAATGGGTCTGGTAACTTGCATGATACATCTGTATGCAGTGAAATCAGTATAAAAAAAGGGACAAGACAGGATTGTATTTTAGAGACAGTTGTCAGAGGGTCTGTACTCTGGATGTGTTTTACAGTTCCTACAATTATGACTTATTTTTAAATAAAATGCATAAAATTAGACATTCCTAGGGTTAATGATTCCTTCTTTTGATGATTACTAATTTTAGTAAATACGAAAATCCAATGATGAAAATGTCAGATCCAGTAGCAGTGAAATTAAACATTGATATGCATTGTACGTTAAATCATAAACAAGGAAAATGGTGATGCACTAATGTGCATTCAGACTTATAATGATAGTCATCAACAAATAATTTTATAAATAAAATTGCAAGATATTCCTTTCAGTAGGCTTGACCTGATCTCATGGTCATATGTCAACACATTATTTCATTACAACATATAATATCGTCAGGAGTGATTTTGGGTTAGATCAAAATTTAAACATCATTTGTACTGTCTGATCTTATTTATAATCTAAACTAACATAAAAAAGAACATGTCCATGTAAATTTTATTGAGCTGAAGCAGAAAGAAACAAGCTCTTGTGTATTATTAACCTTTAAATATTTTTTTCACAAAATTCTACATTGTATCTTGATATGTTCCATATATTCTCGCTTGAAAGTCAAATCACACTGGAAACAACAAAGATCCTGATCTGCCGAGACATAATGTGCCAGCTGTGTTGTAAATTCTACTGATACAAGCTGCACATTCTAAATCTGCCGGTGCATTATCCAATGGCAGATCTGGGTCTGTGCAGTCTGTTGTTGGACTTGTCAAACAAGTGAGAATATATGGTTAAGATTTCATATTAACATTATAATAAACTTGAGCCAGATCTAATCAGTCCTACACACTTGTTAACCATTTAATTTAAAAGTAATTCAAGGTGACATTTTGTTAATTAGTAGGGTGCCCTTCATATCTGAATGCTTTTTGATATGATTGGAGCAAATTTGTATCTGTTACGAAATCTGTGCTTAGTAAGTGGAGAACGATCATTATCTTCTAAGTATTTAACTGTCAAAATAAAATGTATTTCACAAATCTGTCTACATTTGGTAGTATCAGTTGTGAGATGTGTGACAAATTAGTGCCGGTGTTATGTCAAGAAATCAGTTATATGAATCTTTCTTGACCAAACACTGTCCACTGTGTGCTAGGCAGGTGTCTGATAAAAGATAGTTTAAACAATTTCCATTGTAGTTCCCCGAAAGTCTCCATTACATGTGGAGATGCTAGCCTAGACAATTTACATCATATATGCAGTAGGAGGAACAACACTAATGGACTATGAAATCAGATGATAATTAAAATAAAATTAACATTTGTGGAGAGAGAAAACTGCCAATGCATGCAACAAAACTTTGATCTGACATTTATGTTAGAGAAAAAATATTACAATATTAAAACTAATATAAACAATAAAGTTACAAGTGATATTAAATGTCACTTGCATATAGATAAATATTGGAGATGTAGAGAAATTAGAATTAAGGTAATCTAGAGAGATTTCTATTTTATTATTTTAGTTCTTGTTATAATTAATAATGTTTCTTTGTGGTTTTAGAACACCTGGAAATTAAGGAATTGATTTTAAAAATTATACTATTGATTATATGATACAATTTTTACTATAATTTATTGACATTAATAATTTGATTGGACACAAAATAACAGAACTTGAATTGCATTAGAGTTCCTAATTCAGTTTCCAGTGAGCAATCATGTTTTAAAAACATTTTCCACCCCAGTATATTGTATGTGTATGTGTGTGTTTTATTGTTTTGCGGTTAACACCTTTTTTTTAGCACACAGTAGGCTATATATGGTGACCAGTACAACTGGTGAAGAAAAAGCCAGATAAGCACCACCTAAATGTGAAATCTACTGATAAGCTTTCTCATATGCCCACATTGGCAGAGCCCTAGACTCAAATCCATTGCAAAAGAGGTCAGATAGCAGTGATTTTTTTTAAAAAGCTAGTGCTTTAGGCCATTCAAGATGGATAGGCACTTAAGCACAATAGTGGCAATTTGGTGACAGCTATAAGTAAAAGTATGAGAAGAAAAAATCTTTTTAAAATGTAATTAGAGTGATATTGGTATCTGCATATGATCATAAAAATGGACCATGATTATCAGTATCACAGGTTATGTTCATCCCTTTGTAGCCACTTTAATTTATTATTCCTGACATTACTATTCTTAATATTTATAATTTTTTAAAACTTGCTAGGTGAAAACCCTCTAGCCTTTTTACGAACTCAGCCTCAGTTCCAGAGGATGCGGAATGTTATTCAAGAAAACCCACAGCTTTTACCAGCTTTGCTACAACAGATAGGCCAGACTAACCCTCCTCTTTTACAAGTAAGTATATATATATATATACCACTCAGTAGAAAGTGAACAGAGTTGACAGAAAGTATATTGGCATAAAGGCCTTTTAAATTTACACAAATAATAAATATTTGCTATCAGATAGGCCATCTTTCCAAACTTTAACCAAAAGAATGAAACTTAAAAAAACAACATTTTATTGGAAAGTGTTTGCCAGAATTTGATTTTACAAATAGAAAAACCTTTTATAAATTGTTAAAGATCTTAACAGAATCTGTCCAGGTTTGACTGAAAGCACCTTGACACAGCGCATTTTCAGTTTTGTACAAATGATCCTGATCTGATGTCATCAATATCCACCTTTTCTAGAGACACAAAAAATAATTTGTTGACATCATCTGAGAAAGCATATTTGCTGTGTATTACACTCTGATATATAAAGCACATCACAAGTTTCAGCCCATAGTATTTGTGCCATATAACACACAACACATTTTAAAACATAATTTAAATTAAAGAACTTTTATTTCCATTTATTTTGGTGATGGATATATATAATTTGGGTTATTGAGTATACAGCTTGGCCTTATTCAGAACCTACTAGCTCTGCTTGTTCGGGTTTTTTTTTTTAATTCCTGGTCTTAAGTGGTAAGTTGTATTTTAAAAAGATCAGCCAATAAATTATTTGTCTTTTTTATATTTAGTAGTATATTTATTGCACTTTTAGAAGCTGGTATTGCTTACTCAGGCAAAATTTTGTTTTTCCTATTTTGATAACTGATAAAAGTTAGTGTGCTTTGGACTTGGTTAATCTGATTTTTACATAGGAGCAGTCATAAGGTTTTGTGTGCTTGGATCTTGTATACTTTCCACAAGTACTTTATGCAGATCTGCCACTTATCCCAAATTACTCGGGATCATCTTGATTTCTAATAACACCTAAAACAATCAAGCTAAATCTGGTAGTGAAATAAGAAGTAATCAGTAAATAGAGATGAGAGATTAAGAAACAGAAATTGATATTCAAAATCACTCTGCATTTACCAATCACCTTTTCATTCATGATGATTGCAGCTCCTTCAGGAAGAGCAAAAGTGATGCAGAAATTCTGCAAGGAATATGTTAAAGCTTCTAGCTTTATTGTTAAGTAAAAGCTTGATGAATATTATGCTAAATGTACTATTTGTGATGTAGATGAAAAGATTGCATGCGATAGCCAATCAAATCTTGAAAGGCACCTACAAATTTAGATCCTTTGGAGCTTATTTTACAAAAACAATGCGATGATATTTACATAAAAACTCTGAATTATATCTTTTATAAAAGTCACCCATACCAGAAAGAACAGTAACTCTTCATGGCAGGTGCATATGCAAGAAATGGAATCAATGGCAAAAATATGACATAAATTGAGTTTTGAAAAAAAGATACCGGCACTTTATTTTAAGAAAACGAAGACATTTATGCCAAGGAATCAGATTATACAAACATGTTGTCATTCATTAAACTAAATGTATTACTAAATGTTGGTACCACTTTAGGTGTGTAATGCATTTTGAAGGTTTAGACTTTGACTTGACAAATGTCTAGTACAGTAAAAAAAACAACTGTCATGAGCGTCCTCTGTTATGAATGACCACAATCATATTGCACAGATCGATTTTATTATATAAATGCTTTGCTATGAGCGACCACCTGCTGAATGCGACCTTAATTGCAAGACCCAATGTCAATGTGAAGGACCGTATTGTGACAGCAGATGGACACCACTGAGCTATATGTAATCTATTGTTACAATGACTGTTTGATTAGTAACGATTGCTCAGAATAAAAATGACCGGGTTCCTGCAGGTCATGGAATCCTGGAAAAGTTTTGGAATTTAAAAAATAAATTTCAAGGGCTTTGAAAAGTTTTGGAATTTGTCAAAACCTTGCAAAGTTTTGGAAAAGTCATGGAATTTGTGACAATGGAGTTAAAGAAATTGATTACTTCAAATTTCATAGAGCACCGAGAACCGATTAAAAAAAATGATAAAATTACAATCGATAAATGGTTTCAATTCATATAATAAGAGTAAGTTCCCCTAATGGAAGTATCACATGATTTCCGGTGTAGTTTACTAAATAAAAGAAAGCAACTGGAAAGTAATGTGTTTTGTTAATATTGTAAATAGGAATACATACAAAGACTACATAGAATTGATTCCTTTTTTCTTTTGAATACAAATTATATTGATCATTGGATTATGACATGAATTATTACATAAAGTCAAAGTGTGCTAGCCCAGGTAAATTTAAAATGTACATATTAAAAATATTTGTTGTTAACTTATTTCTTATTTTAGATTGAAAGATGTCATTCTTTATGTTCATTTCCTTGACAATGCAAGATAATGCGGTCTTTGAGTTTTATGAAATGGCCCTGGAAAAGTTTTGGAAAAGTCATGAAATTTGTTTTTGTTAAGTCTGCAGGAACCCTGAAATGAGCATAAAAGAAATATTAAGAAAAGGATTGTTGCTACAGTCTGTAAACCAGGCTAATGTACATGCCATGAATTGCCATTGTGCCTAAGCTGACATTGTGGTCTCATATATTGTTTGTCGTCAGAGTTAATCCGTATTGTCAGAGCTGAATAAGGTCATTGTCTATTAAACCAGCAAGAGAGAATTGTTTTTTGATTCAGTTGATATTGTTCAAGATTTGTAATGATTGTTGTTTCCTCATCCCAACACCAATAGAATTTTCCTTTTTTTTCTTGTGAATATCATCATTATAAAGAACAGAAAATCAATCTGTAGTATTTCTCTATTTAAAAAATGAAATATAATCATAAATATTTCTTGAGAATTCAGTGCCAGTTCTACCTTCACCCTCTCACCCTCCCCCTCCCCTCTCTCTCTCTCTCTCTCTCTCTCTCTCTCTCTCTCTCTCTCTCCCTCTCCCTCACACACACACACACACACACATTATTTCATTTACTGTATAATATAAGGTCCAGAAGGCACTTTGTGCTCTGCCTAACAGCAATGCAGATTTAGAGTTTTTTTTGTTTTGTTTTTTGCTCATCAGAAATTTAAAAGAAAGCGACCAAGTGAGCTAAAATTCCATGTATGAAGTATGATATCCATTGTTGTCTCACTTTAAGATCGATACCCTGGTCAGTTAATAATCGTGGTCAAGTAACAGTTTTTAAAATCTCCCTGTGGTGTAAAATTTTCCAATAATACAGAGCCATTTTTTAACCTGTCACTTGTTTAAACCTTTTAAAATTTTATATCTTTTATTGAAATGCTTGACTTAGGGAGAAACAATTAAGAGCTATTATGGTGTTATTTTGCTGTTTACCAGTTAACAATTACAGCATATATTTGCTACAATGAAAGCATTTTAAAAAATTTCTAAGCCTCAAAAGCTTATTATTGTATATGACTTTTTTTAATTGTCCTTTTTTGGCAGTGTTTAAATTCAAATATCCTCATCACAGTAGTGTTAAGTTTTGTTGGTAGATTTTGTTCACAGAAAATTTTCATTTTGTACAGACTAGATGCCTAACTAATATTATATTTGCATATGTGATAGAATTAATTATAAAATGGTAATTATATTTCTGAAAAACTCTATTAACTGTAGTTGTGCAAAGGCAAGACCACTAATGAAAAACTGGTGATTGCATATGTTTTCAGCTGATCAGCCAGAATCAGGAACTCTTTATTCAGATGTTAAATGAGCCAGCAGAAGGTGAACAAGAGGGGCAGGCTCAGGGTGGGGGAGGAGGTGGTGAGAGCCCAGCAGGATTAGGACCGGGAGGTTATATTCATGTTACTCCACAGGAAAAAGAGGCCATAGAAAGGGTAAGCAGAGAAAAGTTAATTTAGTCTTACCTGAGTTGGCAAAAAGCCAGATGTAAATATAACCATTCCAGCACAACAACTGGCCTTATTGTCATTAAAATTTTGTGTTGAAGCTTTTTTTTTGTTCAGTACACAATGTGTATTGATTGTATTTCACTTGTGCTAGTGGAGGGTGCTGCTGATTATAGTTAATTGAACAATGCCTATGAAATCTTCTGCCTCTCCCTTTTTTTTTTTACTAGGTGTAACTTTCACTCAGCTGCTTTTAAGAGTGGATTCTGCCTGGCCAGTTTGTTGATTACCTCTATATATCTCAGTGACTTGTTGCATTTGTTAACATCTTGGAACATAAATCAATTGAATCCATAGCTCAGGCCTAACTGCACATATAAATCCTGGAGATTTCACCATGTGTAGGGTGTACTTTAATGGATACTTTATGATCACAAGTGCAAAATGGTCAGTTCATAATATATATTATGGCATGGTTTTAATGGTGAGCCATAGCTTTCTGTGGAACCATTATTTTAATTGTAAATATTTAATGCTATTTTTTAAAACTTGGACACATTATTTGTGCAGCTTATGACTGGTGCTGAAATAATCTGAAGACTTATAAAAAGTAGAAAGTTCAAAGCAATAAAATAATTTTAGTGTTTTTGTTTCCTTGGGATTTTTAAATGAAACTGTCTGTCTTTTGGTTTGGTACGTAAATGCATGATTGTTATGTCAGGAGATAACAATTAGGTTTACTTAAACAGGTGTTAAGAAAAACTAATTTCCACTGTCACAAAAATAGAGTTTCTAAAATGTCCATATTTTAACACTTTAAGGTTCTTCACAAAAAATAATCCAGTATGCACTTTTGCAAAGTTTTTCCTTATAATAATGCCAATCATTTTAACACGATTCCAGATTTAACACTGTACTGAAGTGGACTTCATGGGCACAATTAAAATTGTACTTAAAATGGTGTTCACACATCACATGTATGCAGGGGTGGGTTGAAAGACAAAAGTGAAGTGTTTAGAAAAAGTTATTTGACAAAATTTAAATCCACGATTGCCATGAAGTTAACAAATATATTTATTTTACATGTGATGTAATGTGATTATGTTTTAAAACGTAGCTTTAACAATTTTTCAGTCGTATTGCTACAATGTCTGCAGTGTGGCAGTTTATAATGATGTCTAGCACTGGGGCATCATGCCGCAGACATGTAGCATGATGCCCCACCCAGTCACATTATCCAGACACCACACCGACCAGTCCTAACACTAACCTCTTAATGCTGAGCATCAAGCGAGGCATCTGTTAATACCATTTTTGTAAGTCTTTTGTATGACGCGACCAAGGATCAAACCCATAACCTCCCACATCCGAGGCGGACACTCTAACCTGTACATGTACTAAAATACCAAAATGTTTAATGTATGTTGGACTGTCAGTTTATATATCCCCATTCCTCCCCCCCCATTCAATTTTCAATCATTTTCGCTATGTCAGCACATATAGAGCCAACTTCTATGTAATACTGAGGGAGAGCTTCATATACTATAGGATCAAAAGATCAATGGATGGGTATTTATTAACGTGTACATTTTACCTAATCACTCCCAAGTAAATAAAGTGAAAACAATTTATGTTAACTTTTTGAGTGATTAGGTAACAATTTGAACTTTAGTAAATACCCAACTATGATCATTATATCCATATAATTTCAGTTTTCTTACTTTTTATTATATCGGCAGATTTCATCAACAAAGCATTCGTGTTTAGGTAGTATTCTTTCATTAGCCTCTTATCTGCACCAGAATACATAGCCCCATCTTCGCTGGCAGAGCCATCAACTCTTATATGCTGTTATAGGGTAGGGTGTCACAGCAAGCCATGCCAGTTATCTAAGAAACTTGGGATTATTTTTTTTTTTAATTGTTGTTGGTGTTTAAACTAGACTATTTCTTCAACATTATACATGCATTCTATGGCAAAGATGTGAGTGCTGGAGTGCAAGAAGGACTGAAATTACATTTTGTTAACTTCTAATGGACGATTTAAATTGGGTGGTTGGAAATTTATATTAGAAATCACGGGTTTGGGAGTGGGGGCTAACCATTATGGTGTAAGGCATTGGTATAGATAAAGTTTCACATAAAGTGATGTGGAAACTGGGAACCAAATGTAGTTTGCAGAATTTACTGATGAGTAAAGTTCCATATCATTATTGTGTGACCGTTTTTATCCAGTCATTTTGCAGAACATTCAGTCAATTAATTAGTTGGAATTATCATGCCATGGTATTAAAATCCATTTGTAGAGTATCAACCTGTGGACCTGCTGCTGAAGTTTGGAGATAGAATGGTTAAACCCTGGTAGTGTGGAAGCCATAAAAATATGGTTTATGTTACCTGAATAAGTGGTAACCATATAGTTACAATACACATCTACTGGATGCTTTAGCCATAAAAATTTGGCTTCTTGCAACGACATAAACAGATATTTAATCTCCAGTAATCATAAAGCACATGCTAAAAATATTAAGGTGCCACACAAGATGGTCTAATAGTTGTCACACTTTAAATGTGATTCATGCATAACTGACAAACTCAGGGCTGTTCCAGTAAAACATATATCCCTCCCGGGGACGGCACTTCATAAAAACTTCTGTAGGGGGTTGTGTTTCACATTATTTTGATTCTGATGGTGGAAGGTTAATTAGGAAAATCACTTCTGTTGTGGGTTGTGTAAACAAAATGAGAAATCGCTGGTGGGGTTGTCAGAAAAAAAACCTAATATATATTTTAAATTGCATTTAACCCTCTCCTAATGGTCTATTGCGAATAAAAAGGTGGTTTGGAAATGATGCCAGTACATGCAAATCACCTAATCATTTACTTTCAAAGCAGTAATATGCGTTCTGAAAATTACGTCAATGTTATGGATCTAAAACATGCTTTGCGCATTAAGCAAATTTTATTCAACTTTTAACTTTAAAAGTGCATTTCGTGACATTCATGCTGCCAGTAGCAGTGTAGTAGCACTTTTATACTACAATATTCAGGAAGACAAACGTTAAAATAGCTGGATTCTGTTCTACATGAATGGCTGTTAAACTAACTTTGATTGGTTCATTGGCCCTGGAACAAGCATTTATGGGAGTTTTCACCTTACTTTCATTATGTTTGTTTTACAAATACGTGTTTTAAATAAGGGCCAAACAGGAAACCA
This sequence comes from Potamilus streckersoni, assembly GCA_016746295.1. Lineage (NCBI taxonomy): Eukaryota > Metazoa > Mollusca > Bivalvia > Unionida > Unionidae > Potamilus > Potamilus streckersoni. Next base: position 5,250,579 of record JAEAOA010002353.1, on the reverse strand, counting down.
AAATGGCTGAATCACAACAGGGTTTGTCATCAGACGATGTTTTCAGTCTGCAAATACTGGCTGGTGATAATTATGATGACAATGAATTTCATGTCAAGCACATTGCAAAACCATTTAAAAATGTCATTTAAATTTTGGTACATACGCAATTCCTTTCCATTTGCTCCATTTTCCCACTTCTGTTGAATAAATTCCATATCGGTTACGATGTTGTTTATTCAAGTCTTTTCAACATAAAATTGTTTTATTCGAGTCTTTTCTACCTAAAATTGTTCAACATCCCCCCCCTTACCCGATGTCATAGACTATAATAAACAACTTTTTCGGAAAGTGTGTTGTCACATGATTTTCCGATCTTTGTCTGGTACTCTGCATTGTTCTATTTTTAGCCAATGCTGACCCGGTGATCTTGACAATTATGTCTGGTTATAATCATCAATGTTGCAACTACAAGACTGATAAAACAATTTGTTCTGCATTTAAACCAGATGCCATGTGTTGTTTAAAGGCAGCGATTGTCATGTGATTCATTGCTCGCAGTCTGGTACCCTATTGATTTTACATTTATTGACCCTAAGTGAGAGAAGATATGATCTGAACAATAGCACCTCGCGGCCATTAGGATTTGTAAACTTGACAATTATTACCAATAGTAATATTCATTAATCATGGAAGTGAACAAGATCAACATCTTACAAAGGAAAGCCATAAAAGCTATCAAACCATTTTCCTGCCGACTTCTGTATTGTACCTCAATACTGCCACTTCTCAGCTGTTACTACTATTAATAAGTGTAATCTTAACAGTTATCAGTGGCTAAACCAGACATCTTATGATAACATGGGGTAACGATAATTGGATTACGTGTACATAACATTTTGTATGGAATAAAATTTGAGTCATTCTCGGCTTTATGGAAAAAATGTGGTTTCTTGTGAGGTGTAAATGATATAATATTAACTTAGTGGCACATGCACATTAGTCAACACTTTTTTCAAGAAGGAAAACCTGACATCGGGAAACAGAAATTGGATTACTTAACACATGCTATGAATAAAATTGGTTCTGGATACATATTACAAAATAAAATGTGTCCGCTTGTGAGGGGTAAATTTTATGTTTTTGCACAAATATGCTGGCCGCTGGTTGCGTTAGCCAGGTGGCTTTTCATGAGGGGTAATTTTGAACACAAATTCATTGGTGCCTTCGGATTCTGGCCATCAGGAGTGGCTAGCCTCTGGTGAGGGGGGCTGTTTAAGAGGGGGACTACAGTATTTTGAGGATGATGATATTTTCTGCAGACCTTTTGGCACTTAGTTCCAAGCCATCATTTGGTATTTGTATTACAAATTGGATTACTATTATCTAGTACATAACATTTATAAGCAGTACATAACATTTATAAGCAGTGTTATTAACTAATGAAATTGATGAAAAAAAATACTTGATGTCATTCTGATATATGGTTTCTTTACTACACTAATAATCAGTTTCATCCTGATTCTTTTTTTTACCATCTCCTTTAGTTTTACTGGTACCAATACCTTTAACAAACTTGTAATTTCTATTTTCTTACAATCTAAATATTTGTGATTATGTATTAAAGGTGTGATAAAAGTCAAATGTGCATAGTTTTATTATAAAATCTAAAACTAGTTAATTAGCAAGAGACTAAAGTATAAAGTGGGTCAACTTCATGTGTGCAAAAATTGTTGCCATATTGCAGAGTGTTGTTAGAAACAACAGAATAGTTGTACAGGATGTATTTTGCTTAGTTGTAGAACCAGCACTCATATTGTAACATTATATTCCATTTTAGTAATACTATCATTATGTCTGCATAGTCCTATAAATTTTTCCCAAGTGGTATCAATTTCCTGATCTGATGTTGTTTGTTTGTTTTGCAATTTTTAATAATAAAAAATAATTCTCAGGATCATTACAAAAATAATATAATTTGCACTAAATTAAGTTGTTTGTGAAGAAATTTATTTTCAACCCAAAAATCACTGAATCTATGAGTTCTGGTATTAAAGTCCCACATTAAATTAAATAAATTTCACCTTTGGTCTACTTCAAATCTTGAATGTGATGGAGAAACATTGCTCCAAAATAAACACATCAGTTTTAGAGCCTATTTATTGACTATGAATCAAGTATATAATCCAACCCAACTGAATTGTTAGAAAAATTTTAATTCTTTTGACAGCATCATAATTAGTTGTCAAATACAGAGTAAGCCTATGGTATTCTGCCATAACAACCAAGACCCGACCACAAACATGTGTCCATGCCCAATGACAACACAGTAATGATCTCTATACAACTAGAGATAACATCTCTTTGAGTATTTTGATTTCAGTAGAGCCTTATCAGAGTGGAACAGTAAAAGAGTGACAAATGTATAAGTGTTAGAGAGATATGGGGGGAGGTAGATAAAACTAATGGTGCCATATGAATACTTTAATTATAGAATAATTGAGTGTTGGAAAATTTTACTTTCATATCCATAATTTAACAGTTTTAAAAACATATATTTTGTATAATACAAATTATACAAATGTACTAACAATGCCTCTGCATGTGTTTAGGAGAAGATGGATATCGCTGATTGTTAAAACCAGTGCTGTCTTAAGGCATGGGCACACTGGACAGTCGCCCAGGGCCTTGTGCTTTCTAGAGGCATCATGCTGCCCATATTGTTAATGAATAGTAGGACCAGTATAGGGACCCCAGTGCATTGCTTTGCCCAGAGCCTACAATGTTGTTAAGATGTCACTAGTTCAAACAGCTGGCTTTGTTGCAAAATTCCATAAAAGAAGAACCAGACCATCAGGACAGGTCCTGTTGAGGATGGAGGGTCTACATTTTATATGCAGTGTAGTTTGTGGTCAAATGGAAAAACAAATAATAACTTGCCTCAAAGGAGATCCCAAAAAGAGGAATGCTGGTAGAACTACTACCATGAAATGTGGACAGTGTGGTGGTGTTCCATATGCTAATATTTCTTGTTTTGAAAGAATGCATATTAGCATACAAGAAGATGAGAATGTCACAGAATATTGGTGAATATGACCATGTGTTCTTACATATGGAGTGCACCAAAGTACAAAATCAGTAATGGTTGTAGATTGTTTGGAAATATTTGAATTGACCATTGACCACAGAGCAGCAAAGTGAGCACTTTTACCACTGCCTTTAACGGGGATACTATATGAACTGCTATTTGAAACATGTGATTATGTTGTATTCCCGTTTTAATCTAGTGTAACATTTGAAGTAGCTTCTCATTCTTTGTTAATAAGCAGAAATTTTGTTTGGGAAATAAAATGATACATGGTATTCATTGTGAAATAAGAAATTATATCAGATTTATGGATATATCAATTAATAACATATTAAATATTAAATATTTTTATGTTGATTGCCAGTATTTCTGTTCTTAAATAGTTGCCAACTGTTACTGTTAACATTGTTTGCTATTTCTTGTTTAAATGTTTAACTGCACACATTGAAGATATTGCACATTAAAATGTGACAGATTCAAGAGTCTTGTTATTTTTCTGTTAACTATCTAACATTCTTCTTAATGTTTATCTCATCAAGCCCCCCCCTCTCCAACATGCTTCATTGTCAAAAAGGTAGTGATATAATTATCCATTATTGGTTTCAAAACTGATGCTGCAATAATTTTCATCTGATATACCACCCTGATATTTTCACATTTTCCACTTGCAATACTAGTCATTGCTATGAAAGTTGATAATTTATTGTTATACATGTAAATAATGATAAATATCACACAATACTTCAACCATAACATATTTTAATGTTACCAAAGTGGATATTATACAGTTTAAACTTCATCTGAACATCAATGAATTTTTTTATGGTATTTCTTGTTGGATGGGTTCATTGTCTGTTGTTTTTGAATTAATGAAATAAGTAATGTACTGTGATGACTAACCAAGTTGAAAAAAATGTGGTATTTTGCAAATAAGGAATGATTTTAATATTTTTTTTGGATAAATTTGCTTTTTTCTTAAATTTCATATTATTGGTTGCTATGGCAACCATAAGCAATTGTTAAATTTAATTTTAGAAAAACTTTGTAAAGAATGTGGATTCCTTAAAGTATTTGATAGTTTCATACAATTATATGAATATTACTTCATTTAAGGCAACAATTTTGATGATGGTAAAAATGGAGATCTGAAAAAAAAAATAATTTTGTGGATGTACATCACATGAAATGAACTTGGCACTACCAGATTCACACCATCTTTATATCCATCCTTTGATTACCAAATGTACTCACAAGTTGGATCCAACTGCAGCTTGCCTCAGTCTAGATCTTCATTACATAATGCACCTGCAGATCTGGGTCTGTGTAGTTTGTTAGGACTAATTATTAGAACAAAACAGCATAGATCCTGCTCTGCCAGTGCTTTACGATGCTGTGTGTGTGGTTGGACCCAACTTGTACTTGAGTATATACAGTAGAATTAACTCGTATGAATATGAGTGTATTATAGAAAAAGGTGCTATAGATCCTTAAGGACAAATACTATTATATGTAGCCAGATATTTCAGCTGATCTGGTTCGCTTTAAAATTTATTACATTCCATCTAAAGTAATTGTGTGCATACAAGGTATTGTGCAGCAGGTAGATATGATATTACTATTTCTTGTGTTTTCAAGGTCTTAAACAGAATATGTTGTGAATATTTTTCTCTCTTTTCAGTTAAAAGCATTGGGTTTCCCAGAAGGGATGTGTATTCAAGCATATTTTGCCTGTGAGAAAAATGAGGACTTAGCAGCAAATTTTCTCCTTTCACAAACATTTGATGATGAAGAACAACAGTGATTACTTGCAGGGAGACAGTAAAGAAAGCTTGCATTTTGGTGTAACAATGCTTAGAATGTTTACGGAGAATTCATTATGAAGATTATTTGCCTGATGACCCACATATAAAAGGTGAAGATCAGAGCCACCTTACCATTTTAATGTGGCTTATTTTTCAGTTGATTTGCTTATCACATGAATTTTTGTGCAGTGACACACTGAAGCTATATGCTTTCACATAGCATGGAAAAAGAGTCCTCTTTATACGGCTGAAACAGATTCTGTGAAGTAAACGATATTTAAAAAATCTGTATTTTATAGATTTGTTTCTGTGTCATGCAACATATTGTTAGCAGTGAATATTAAACAGTTAAATAGTATGGTCATTGTGCCGGGATAATTTGATTTAAAATCCAATATCGGTGAAGGATATGCATTTATATATATTTCCCCTCCATCTTTTACATTACAGTAATGTAGAGGAATGGTATATGCTTATGTATTAATAGTAATATCTGTGTCTTTTGGAGTCTGGTTTCAGCTACTTCTAAGTTGAATTTTAGACAACATATTAAAGAATCAAAATTCAATAAAACTTTGATAATGTTTGTTTTGTGTGATATGTGTGAAATATTTATCAGAAGCAGATTGCATTGGTACATGAGCAAGAAATTGCTTGTAAAAAAAAGGTGGTTGCCTAATGGAAATTAGTTATGCAATAATTTGATGTACATGACATTAAAATGGGCTTTTCAGGACTATTGATTATTTGGTTTAAGTGATCCATTAAATTTTACGAGTCAGACTAGCTTAGGACTTTAGTTCTGCATTTTACTTTAAAAAGCATTTTCATTGTTATTTAAGTTCCATCCAGTTATACCAACAATGAATCATTGCATCTTGACAATACAATATCATTGTGCTAAAACAGATCACTGTGATCAACATTTCAGACTTATGTTGGTTACATTTTCTGTTTTCTGTTGGACGGTTTTTCAAGCATTGTTTACTCAAGAATCATTGCAACTTATGGTTCAGCTGTTTCAGTGAGTTTGACACCACCTTACCAGAAGTAAATCACTGTGACCTAATTTCATACTTCACTGACTTAATTCAAGCTTTATATTTAATTTCTTAGCCATTATTGGCTGCAGAGGCATACATTTTGGCATGTAGGTGCATCCCAGTAAGTGCAACATTATCTTAGCACAAGTAGTTCACTGTGGTCTAAATTTCCTGTTTCAGTGACTATGGTAAAGTTTTGTGTTTATGGTGCATTTTTTGCAAAAATGGAGATGTAAGGTCAGTTGTGTTTTTTTAACATATTTCTGGGTTAAAGCTAACATTACCTTTTTACTTGATAGAAAAACAAGAAGGCAAAAATGTTAATCATTTTTAGTATAAAATAAATCACAAAAGAACATTTGAAGAGAGGTATGAATGATCTGTAAAGACGAGCAACATCATCCATTGGCCACATGTCCCACAAACCACTACACCACTCATTGCTGAAATAAGATATAAGATGACAGCAGATTATATAATAAATCCTCATTGATCTTCACAGCGTCAGAGATTTTAATGAAAAGTTTTTTGTTGCAGGATTCCATTGGTATTTTCTGAGAAAATGTCATTTTGTTTCTTCCTCACAAGTAAAAAAAAATCTGAATAACACATTTATGTTGTAGTACTTGTACAATGTACCAACAACATACATTTAGGTTGCATGTTATTTAACTGATTGTGGTTTATTAGGTCAAAGAAATATATTGTTTTTTTTCATGAAATAGACTCGTGCTTAAGTTTGATACTTGTGTTTGACCATCCGATGATTAACTATTAATGGGACTAGGCATTTGTCTTTCATTGGGTTTCATTATTGCTAAATTATAACTACTGCAGTTATATTGCCACCTCTGTTGCTTGAACTACATTCAGTGCTCAAACCAATTAATGGACTGCATCCACTACAATTCATAGAAAAAAATGGATCACAATACCAATAATGAATAAAATAGATATCATGAGCTAAGGACAACAACATTCTTGATAGCAGTAATAAACAAACATTAATAATGATGATGATAAAGATGAAACAATGACAAATACATAGTAATATTTAGTAAGATAGTTTGTCGAGGTGATAAGAAACAGTTATTATTCCAGTTGCTATAAACTTTATTTGTAATACAGCTCTTTCCATCCATCCTTTTCCACATTGCCACTCAAAACACTTAGTGGAAATACAAAATGGTTTGTAATTATATTTCTCAGACCTTGACAAGTATAGTTTAGTACAGATTAGGGGGAGGGGGATTTCACATGACAGCTTGGTACAGGTTTGTTGTTATTTCCTAATAACTTTGATAGGTGGCTGTTTAGCATGGAAGATTGCTTAACATGTGTAACCTTGAAGGCATGTTTTACTGTATTATAGAATATACTTGTATTTTGCTTCTTAATATTTTTAACACTGCTGGTTGAGGACCAGAAAAGCTTATGGGGAGCTCTGTTTTCCTTCTGTCCATAAGCACAAGTTTATTATCACCATTGCTCCTAAACTACTTGGAGGATTATAATAAAACTTTACACACAAATTAGTTCGTTGGTCTAGTTGATCTAAATAAAAATGGTATAGCTCGGACATCCATTATGGCCACCACAGTGGTTGTGTCTAAAATCTTATTGCTAATCCTCCTGAATGGGTGGTCATAGGAACATGTTGTTTTCACTGAAAATTGTATGATGTCTAGTTGGTCTGAAATAAATGGTTCCGATCTGATATTCAGCCATCATGGAAGTCTTGTTATTGGTACAACAGTAATACTGACATGAGATTTTACCAAAAGACTTCTTATGACATCTAGTTGGTCCTATGTAAAAATGTTTTCAATCTGATATCTAATATGGCTGCCACAGTGGCCATCTTGAAAATTTTGTTATGACTAGCTTTGAATGAATGGTCATATCAACATGGGATATTCATTGAAAGATATATTATGATGTCTAGTTGATAATAAATGAAAACTGCCACTTAAACCACTGATGTGGCTCCCAAAATAGCCATTTTACAAATTTTGTTTTCACTACACCTCTTAAATGGATGTCATTTTCAGCATCAGACGTTTACTGTATAATTTCTAAAGATGATTAGTTGCTTCTAAATAAAAATTATGCTATTCACACATACAGAAGGGCCACCATATTTGCCATCTTGAAAATCTATTTTTCACTGCTTCAGAATGAACTGGTAGACTTCTTATGATGTCTAGTTGGTTGTAAATGAAAATGATGCTGATCCAGCTTTCATTATGGTTTGCACAGTGGCCATCTCAGAATCTTGTTATCACTGCCTATCGTGGATGACTAGTAATGCTAATATTGTGTGCTTGCAGTAAAAAAAACATTCTATGGTGTTTAGTGAGTCCTTAATGGAAATGGTGACAATCTGATATCCAGTGTTGACACCAAGGCAGCCCTCGGGGAAAATCTTGTTATTGTTACTACTCAAAAATGGAGAATCATATCAACATGGGATTTCCACAGGGAGATTTCATATTATGTTTCATTGGTCTTACATGAAAGTGGTGCCAATTTGATATCCAATATGCCCACCACAACAGATAATTTGAAAATCTTGTTATTGCTGAAGAATAAAGGTCAGAAATGGTTTTAACAACTTGCCTTTGAAAGGAAGATTTTTTTTGTTGACCAGTACAGCATAGCTCCTTTGAGTTATGCTTGTTTTGTTGAGTGTAGACCTAAGGGAATCATAGTATACACCTGGAAAGACATGCTATTGCATATTAGGATGAAGTCATCAGTTGTATATTAATTGCACCCATCCATTAGTCTTACCAGCAGTCCCCAGCAATTTAGTTTTTACAGGATAACTTGGCTTCATATTTTTCTGTGTTAAACAAATCTAATATGCATCTGAATAGTTATTTTGTGTAGACTCTACTTGATTTTCAATGTTCCAAGTCATTATTTAAAGGGGTTATGGCCTGTGATTGCCAGACCTTCTGACTTAGTTTCTACAGCATAAATTTACTTGAAAAGATTGGATTTCAATTACATTTGGCATGCAACTTCACACTGATCAGGTCTCAAATTACTTTTATTTCCAGCATTATGCAAAATGTACATGATTACAGTCTTGGTTATCCAAGCCACCAGACTTTGTTTTCTGCAGCACAACTTTTCTTAGATTTGTTGCATTTCACACAAATTTGATATGCCTTTATACTGATGAACTCTTGGTAAAAATCTATTTCCGCTGTTCCATATCTTCATTTATAGGAGTTATAGCCCCTGATTGGATACTTGTGTTTATGCAGATTGCACACACACACACAGTCTTTCCATAACTTCATTTACAGGAGTTATTCTCCTTTATAGCCTGGCCCTCTGATTTGGATTTCTGTTGCATACTTTGATACCTTGACACTGTTGGACAATTTGTGGTTGCATCTCTTATCCTGGTACATGATAATGCTCAAGGAAGTTTTACTGGTGTCTACTATCAAAGCAAATCACATATTCTGGAATTTTTAGTGAAGAAACTTTTGCCAAGGCTCTTACAGGTCCAAATTTGGATGATTAGATGTGGTACTTGGTGAAACCTATGTAATTGAAAATTAGTATGTTTAAAGATGAACCTGACAAGTTCTGCGAGTTTAACCTTATTACAATTAAAGCTAATGGATTGTCACACTTTTTGGACTTGGCTGAGTTTGAGCTGAAGTTTTGAGCCCAAAATGTTTTCAGAATATGGGCTTGGACAGTGCTGTGAGAACACTAATGTGTAAATACCTTTTTTTTTATTCTAAGAGCACTAATGATGTAGTGGTGGTCATTATAGCTCAGCTTTACTCATGATATCATATGGAATGGTGGAAAAAAGAAAACTAGCTTACAGACGTAAAAATACAGGATCTTGAGTCGATCTAGCAACATGTTTTACATTTCAGAGATCTTATTTGGCAATGTTATGGCTTGACATTGAGAATTCAACCCAGTAAGAAAATACATTGTCGAACGTTGAGCAATGAATCATAAAAATTTTCAATGCAATATGATTTATTGTACTCGGTTTATAAGTTTTATTTACAAAATAGCACATTGCCATTTCCGTGCAGTTGTCATATAAAAATGTATCTTTGTTCATTTAAGTGTCCAAATCAGCATGTGTTTTAACAATGTAATATACTCGTCATAGCATGTAAAACAAACTGATGCCAAAAATAGAGATGCCAGCAGCTGAGGTTACAAAAATCTTAATTAGAATTCAAGACTCCTATATCACAACATAAGTTTTATATCGTGTTAGCATAAATGTTGCATTGTGGTGCAAGTTGTACCATTAGACCATACTTCATAGCATTTTCATTTGGTTGGGCACATTTTTATTTTTATTTAAGTAGAAAATACTAATGCTGGTAAGGTTACTTAGAAGTCAATCAGTTGTTTGCTAAGCACCGTATGTAAACAAGTATTGTAGAAAAAAAAGAAATGACATCTGATGAAAAGAGTATCATGTAGTAAAGGAAAGCACAGGTACTAAAAGGACTAATAAAATCGAGTGAAAACAACAATCTACCTTGGCAAGATTTTTGAAAAAAAAAAAGTACATTGGTTTGGCATAAAATAATCTTTGAAATTGCTGGCAATGAAAGTTTGGTGTGGATCCCATTTCGGCTGTGAAAAGGAAACAGGAGGCAGAGTTTGGTGGATCTGACAAAAAGAATTAAATCAGTCAGTCCAGTCCCGATACCAGTTATGTACAAAAAAGAAAACAAACATCCAGAGGTGTTTATAGTTTGCATTTAAGCATATTTAAGAAGCTCGCTCTTTCCAAAGAAAACCAAATAGTCTAATTAATTTGGTAAGGGAAAGTGAGGATGGACCTTGTAGTGTGATATTTAGTAACGAGTGTAGAGATGTTTGTTCATAAGATTGTAGGTCTATAAAGACAACGGGACAAATGTTGGCTGTCCCAGTGCTTAGAAATAAGTATGTACATCAACTTCCATACTGGTAGTTTGATCTGTTGGGCATATTATGGACCGTTATTGAAAATATTTGGCGATTTTAAGTGTTATGTATATCCAGATCCTGTAGTTGTGTGGGACCTTTTCTCACAAAACACCTTATCAACAATAATTAGTTGTTTTAGGGTGACATATGCAGCTCCCCTTAGCCAGTTCAAGAGAAATAAGGGCATTAACAATGTGACACGGCCTTCACAGGGTCCATATATGAGTACTGTTTAACATATCTGGAGGACCTTCAGATTATGAGGAAGAGAAATATTGAGAAGATATGGAGATTACCTCTTGATGGTGATAACTGTAACTGCAGTTTATACATCTTTGCCACATAAGTTCATACCAACGATAAACGGTCAAATTATGTAATCTGAAGGAATATAACAAGGTCCTAATGAGCAAGTAAGTAAAATCCTTTATTTTATTTCGATTTTCCTTACAATTACAGACATAAGATTTCAGTCGCGGCATGATGTCGAGTCACAATGATGCAATTCCAATTTCATTACATGGTGTACGCTAGCATTTCTTACATGTCTTTTATCATTGGCTTTTTTTATAGCTAAATTAAAACAAGGTTCACCAATGTGCTATATAAGCTATTTAAGATAGTGTTTTTCTGGATATATCTCTAGTACCAATGGTATGTAGATGCCCACTACCTGTGCAATGAAAACAGGCAACAAAAGAAATTAAGCTTATTTTCTCATGCCAGTTTTTCCATTTAAATACTTTGAATGATTTCTTAATTCATCGGGAAAAAAAATATAAAGAAAATGTAAATGTCACGCGTTAAAAAAGAGGATGTAGAAGTGGATTTGGTCCAATGTTTGTTCGAAGTTGCAAAATTAAATTATTTTAAAGCAAAGACAAGTACCTCAGAAGCAAGGTTAAATTCAACAATCACGTGAAGAATGTCCTTTACAATTAGACTTAATAAAAATGAAAACAAAAGCTTTCATGTTTTGCATAGGGGACGAGAATTGTCACGATTAAAGCAAAATAAAACCAAGTTTTTGGTCAGAAATGTTGAAACAGTTATGAAAATTTTTGTTTTAGAAAATAGCATTATGATTTAAAAAAAAATAAAAATTCATTTTGTTTCTACTGTCCACTGCAATCACACTAATCACAGATGGTACAATTTCGATATGAAACTATGTATTTAAAAATTCCTCTGAATAAGAGGCATTTACTCCGCATAAACCGCAAATACTATTCCAATAGCAAATATATTTCCATGCTTGAGCTCAACACAGGCGTAATTATCAAAACGGTGATCCCATAAAGAACGAGAACACATTAGCATTGATTGGTCGGCTTCTTGGCCAATCGTAACCATGCTTATAATTTTGAATCTCTTTAGGTCCAGATGTTTGACTCTTTCTTTGATAATCTCGCTCATGAGTTTACACTTGGATCCCATGTGGCTTGGATCATACATCTTGTCATTTATGTTCTCCTTTAACACCTGCAGAATGATGGCCTTGACCTTGCCCTCCATGAAGCGATGGTCTGGCTCTAGCTTGTAAGTGTTCTCAAACTCTTGTATCACTTGGTTCTCTGCCGTACCTACACTTCTCTTGTCGCTCTGGTCCCCCTTGTGTGAGTGGGCATTGGAAACGTGGTGATGAGGATGGCGATCCTTGCTGGACGTTGAGTGAGCGGTGTCCCTCCGTGTCAGTGTACCCGCACGTGGTCTGTAATGACCAGTAGTGTGGTGATCTCCATGAGGCTGGCCATCGCCATGGGGATGGTGACCACCTTTGTGGTCAACAAGTGGATTATGGTCTTTGGCATCCTTTGCGTGATGATCTGTTTCGGATTTTGTTCGCTTTCGATGTGGTGGACCTTCCTTGCCGCTCATAATTGTACGTTAGATCTGAAATTATATACACATATCAGGGTCAGGTATGTATTTAGGCTTTTTTAATTCATGAATGCAGATTATTGCTAATTTTAATTTCGTGTTTAGAATAATGTAAATACTGGTTTTAAATGGTTGAATCTGATAGCTTGCTATAGACAGTTCATTTCTGTGTGAATCTGCAAGGAAGTCGATTGTACTGTTTGTATTCACGTTTGCCGTGAGAGCTGCTCTGATTATGAAAAAAAACCAACAGATGACATGGTTTCTCACAGAACTGAATGGTGTGAGTTCGTTGCTTTAAAGTTCTAAATAAAGACACTTAGTATTTCAGATGTTTTCGTAGATGCTTTGCGAAGACATGCTGACACTAACCATATTTAGGTATATTGGTTCATGTGCAAAATGTATGAATATAGTCTTCTTATTTTTATCATTGAAACCATCATATTTCAATATAATCATTTCATAATTGCATGTTAACTAATCCTTTCAATAAAGTCCACATTGAAGATTTTATTTCTGCATCAAATGCACAGATACAACGATACTGTATAGACAGAAGATATGAACACATTCGTTGATCGATAAGTTTATAGGGTCCTCGCGATTTAATAATAAAGTTTATGTTCGTTGGATAGGATTTACAGTCACGAATATTGTATTGACCCCAGAAATCAAGTATCGGTAATCAAACAAACGCCCATAAATTAGGAGCCCAGCTTATCAGTTCACGTACACCTACAGATGGGATTTTTTTCTCACTGATTATTGATGTCTTGAGAAATGTAATGTGATGTCTCGCCATTTGTTATTATTTTAAAAATTTTGTCTCCACATTTTGTTTGTATATTTAATTTTAATAAGGTATTTAATACATGAAACCATCATTAGGTACAACGTTTACTCGCTATATCTAGTTCTCTAGTGACTATCACTTTTGGAGTAAATACTCTTACGTTATTTAAGGACAAGTACGCAGTGACTGTTCCATACAATTTTTTAAAAAAAATATTTTTTGCATCCTCAATTAGATTTAATTTCAAACAATTTTTATAATATCTAGGTATATTAGTTCATGTGCAAAGTGTTCCATGGATATTTATGAAAAATCGATGACAATTAGGCAAAGGCGAATTAAAGATTATATATATATATATATATATATATATATATATATATATATATATATATATATATATATATATATATATATATATATGAGAAAGAAGAACTATCTATTTGCGATGAGATATTGAAATCTTAGAAAGTACGTGTATTGAAAATTTTTTTAAACCTACTTTGCTACTTTTACGATCGTTTGACGATTTATGGAAATGTCAACTTGTTACGTTAGCACAAGTAAATCTTCTGTGGAAATAAGGATTCCTGTGATTTGAGGTAATTAACCTTAAGACATCAATAAATCTCAAAAGATGACTGCTTTTTAATCCAAGTATTGATCATCTTGCATAATCGTTATGCAAATAACAACTGATGAGTAGTAGTTTCTTGTTTCTACTTTAGAAACGTTGTTTATTCATCAGTATATTTCTTATAAATAGCCGATTCACCTCCAACAAAATTTTTATTAAATAACACTCTGTATAGAATTTATTGTGGATTTGATAGTTTACGAAAGGAGGGTTTCAAAGGCCAGGAGAATTTATAGTGTGACTGTATTGATTACTGTTTGCGCAACACGTCTCTGTATGTTTGGACTTGCGCCACTTGTCATGTTCAAAGTTGTGATGCTTATCTGAGCTCAGTACTTGTTTTTTTAATGGCGGTACTTGAAATACAGCTTTGAGCACTGGAGTTTGCGTTCAAGAATGCAATTGGCAAAGAATGCACTCGAGTGTTTTCCGTTTCAAAAAAATTCGATTGCTAAATGGAAACTTTGCATAGCTGTTATGCTATTTTCAAGTCAATCTTATCAATGTGAACGTACTGAATCTTATATTAGAAATATTTTATCTGTGAAGGTAGCATATCTGGCACTTGTTGATTTTAAGGTAACTTAATGTGGAAAGTTTTTAGGGGTGTTGTATTTTGTAACTGTCTTGAAGAAATTTTATTGTTTTATTAGACAATATAGGACTGGACACGTGTTAACTAAATCACATTGGTACTTTCCTAGAACATAAAACATGCCCTGACGATTCATTTTACTAAAGCTTGATCATATCATAAAACTCGGTCAATAATGCAACGCATAAAACACTTAAAAGCAAAAGAAAAGAAACATTTGTGTATAATTAAGTAAATTACATATAAACGAAATGAGAGACAGACAGACACTTCATAGTCACAGTACGGCCACTATTGTTAATTTCGTTTATTTTATAAATTTAAAACTTATAAACTTAAGTTCTTCAAACATCTCGTTCTTTGATATAGTTTAAACTTTTTTGGAATATTTCCAAGTTGCTTCCTTTGTTCGACGTCTTTTAGTAATAACTCTCGAGTTAAATATGGAGGGAGTTGGAATGTAGAGGGAAAGAGCTGGGGTATTTGAGTATTGAATAGGAGGTAACAGAAAATAGTGTTCAACACAAGCATTATCATAATTCAACATATTCATTATCATAATTCAACGTATTCATTATCATAATTCGAAACTTATCATAATTCAACATTTATAATAATTCAACGTATTCATTAACATAATTCAACATATTCATTATATCCTAATTCAACATTCATCATAATTTAACGTATTCATTATCATAATTCAACATTCATCATAATTCAACATATTCTTTATCATCATTCCACATTCATCACAATTCAAAGTATTCATTATCCTAATTCAACATTCATCATAATTTAACGTATTCATTATCATAATTCAACATTCATCATAATTCAACGTATTCATTATCACAATTTAACATAATTTAACATATTTATTATCATTATTCAACATATAATTCAACACATTCATTATCATATTGATATGCACATCAGAGTTTTAAATGGGTTCACTACGTGTCGGTTGGATGTCGTCAGAGAGTAATCGTAAATCAGGAGAAAGATGTCTACATAACTGAAGTCTAATAGTGATTGTTGTGATGCTTTGAATGTTGTGTAGTCGTTATTTATATGCCTCGTACCTCAGTCTGGAAGAAGATAGACTAATAGGCAAGTTATTTGATACTAACTTAATAGTTAGGTTCTTGGATATTTATAATCGAATACATTATATGCAGCATTTTCATGTTTGCCTAGTCCCAACCACGTTCTGTATAAAGATAATATTGTAAATAAATAGTGTATAGAATAGTAACGATTTGTACAGTTTTGCATTTGATTATTTTTCATTCTGTTATGAACCTTGTTTCGTGCAATTACCTTGGACCTCACAAACATATTCTAAAATTGGACGTAGGAATATTTGTATATAGTTTTGCTAATTATTCTTTATACAGATTTTTTTTTTTTAAATTGTTTCTGCGTAAAAGTATAAGACATCCTGTGTTTAGTTATTCCAAAGTAAAAATTACTCGCCCAAACCCCACACATAAAGCATATGGCAGCGGAAAAAAAACATATAATGAAATGACATCTTTTATAGAATAGTTTTGTGCTTCTGAGTGCATTGTCAGAAAAAGGAATTCTTCTGGCTCATCGTTTGTAAGAGGGATTTCCTGCCTAAATATTTTCTAATGTTAACAACAACCGAGTCTTCAAATAATATATATATATATTTCAGAGCATGACGTTAGAAAAAATGTGATACAAAGTCCCGAACTCCTAATATTGTTTTCAGCACGAAAATTACAATTCATAAAACAAAACATAAGAAACTAGGAATACAATCTATGCTCCTGAAATCTAGTATGCTATTGAAGAAGCAAGTTAATGAGACCTTTGAAGTCGTTTGAATCTGGAATGATTCTACGCTGGGTTGTTTCTCCAAGACAACAGTCACTTTGAGCTTCAGTTTTTTTGTTCGTGCTCCAAGTGTTTGGAGAAAACGAGACCACAACAAGCACTAGAAGCGTTGTTGATGCAGACTTGCCTTGTTAGGGAGTCTATAAGGGTTATAAAAGGAATACATATTTCACTTCAGGGGAAAAATTATTCGTAATCAAAGTTCTCAGATAATGCTCAATATCGATAGTAATTTTGATGCATATAATTAGCTTAAGGCATTAGTTACATAGATATATCAGTAGTTAGAGAGATTGGTCGTGTATACTTTATTAATATGACATAAACAAAATTCATACAAATGCCATGTGTAAGAAAGATCTAACCTTGAACAATGAATTCATATTCTATTTATTTTTCTTACATTTCGACACACAAAGTAATACTTACCTCAAAATAAACTTAAATGTCTCGGGTCAAGTATGCGATGAACGTTTTTCTGACACTGTTTGCTGTAGCGTTATAAACCAGTCTGTGTATTACTTTCTTTCAGCCAAGTCAACTGTCTTTTAATGCAGCCTTGGGTTGAATCACCCGAAGAATATCTTGCAGTTCTTAGGTTGCTACGTTCTTAATCAAGCGGGATTTTAAGACTTGTTCGACATGTTGTGATTAGAGAAATATCAGCCAACTAAAGATAAAACGTCACTTGACTGTACGTCGGTCCGTTCAATTTAGGATTGATTTCAGTGTATCGATTTTATTCCTTGATTAATTACCGACAATATTTGTGTTTCTAACTCTCTATCTCCATACCTGCCTTATTTATCGGAGTTAATAGACAAAGATAAGTAGCAGAAAAATAGACCTATCATCATGTTGCATGATCGATGTATAATAAACACATGTATAACAGATGTTTAGTTACACGAACTCCATAATAGTTTATGTACTGTGCATTGGATGTGTAGGTAAACATTAACTTTTGGATACGTTGATTCATTCTTTTGTAAAAAGTTCTTTATAATTGTAATTCGTGCTTACACTAGCAGGGACAAATGAATCAATGATAGATATTTATTCATATTTAATGAAGTACATACTAAATAAACTTTGTCATTGAATTTTTGCCATGCCGTTGTATGTATCTGGTAAGGGCAATGAAAAATATCGGTTAGTTTTTGTTCGATTTCTTTTTATCTGCTGTATCTATCGTGGAAAGTGTTTATGGTTACAAAGGGCGAGAAGCCAAGAAGTTTGTTCATGGCATCAATTACAACTTGTCAAACTACTTTCAGTCGAAATTTTGATGAAATCAAGCTGCAAGTATTATTTGGAAACCGTGTAGGGATTCAAATACCGCATTCCTCAAGGTCACAAATCCTGTCTGAGAAAGAGGTTGGACGGTATTTTGTTTGATATAAATGCGTGAGATAAATTTTCTTAATGTAAAAAAAGAAGAAACCCCCCATCCTCTCTCTCTCTCTCTCTCTCTCTCTCTCTCTCTCTCTCTGTCTGTCTGTCTCTGTCTCTATCTCTCTCTCTGTCTGTCTGTCTGTCTCTCTCTCTCTCTCTCTCTCTCTCTCTCATCTTCTCTCTCTTCTCTTCTCTTCTCTTCTCTTCTCTTCTCTTCTCTTCTCTCTCTGTCTGTCTGTCTCTGTCTCTATCTCTCTCTCTGTCTGTCTGTCTGTCTCTCTCTCTCTCTCTCTCTCTCTCTCTCTCTGTGTCATGCGACTTTTCATTTACGTTCTCTAGTTGTATTTTTCCTTATTTTGTTTTTCTTAAGTATACCACAGAATGTTTATATTGAGATAGTTCACGACAGTTTTCCCTTTGTTTTACATGGACGTTTATAATGTTCATGTAGAAGTGTCTGGCAAGGCAGGAACTCCTGTTATGTATATTTAATTTGCATTGTTTGTTTGTTACTTTTGTTGTTTGTTCAGTATTTTTAATATAATGCTATTGTAATATAACATTGTATTTTGGACTTAATCTTGTCCAAGATCAAGTTTATTTTCTAATTGATCTGAAATATTACATTAAATTCTGTAAACAACTAATACATAGTTAAAATATTTTCAATGCATGGATTTAATATCAGGATCATTATTAATAGAAGTAAACATCTTTATTTGGATCTGGGATTCAATTATTGGAACTCCACTACAAATTACCAGATGTGCCTGACATAGTCCAGATTATATATTTTAATTTTTTTAGTAATATACTCTAATAATATCTAACATCTTATTCTGTAAACATTAAGATTTTTCATGAAAGGTTAATTTCCGTTCGGTAATGTTTTTGGAGGTTTGTTTTTTAAAATAGAGAATATTAAATATCACCTGATGTTAAGTAGAGGACTATATAATCTTGTCAGTAGAAAGATTATTCATTTGTACTTTAAGATCTAGCAGAATCAATTTTGTATTTATTGTTGTACCACGTCGTTCATTTGGACAGGGATTTATTTCTTCAAAATATTTAATTCAGTGATTATTTTCTCTGAAAATACAGAGTTGTCATAAAAAGCAATATTCTTGGATAGAGACATTCACTTGGTTTTATAACGAATTCAAACCTGGAATTATATTACTGTGTTCAACAAAAGACTGTTGGTACACGATTCAGGCCGCCGCAGGGGTTAGGCCCAATTTGGATTCCTATTAAAGTTTCTTCAGAACTTCTATTATTAGGATTTTTGTTTGTAATTCAATTAATTAGTTTGAAATTTCATTTGTAATACCATAAGTTCTTTTTTAATTTTCACTAATTATTCCTGAGAAATACATTATTTATTGAATTGTCATTGCTTGTTGCTTTACACTCTTTTATGTTACTTATTTTAAGAGCTTATATTCGTAATAATCCTCACATATCAGCTTATAAAACGTAGACTAATAATATTATTATCCTAATATTGTTGATAGAGCAATTGGTGTTCTAGATATGTGACTTTCGAAAATTGTTACACAAAACGTTGACACTGTTTACTGCTATGAAATTCTCATCCTGCTTAGGAAGGGAAGAAAACAAGGTCTAGCATATCAGAGACCTATAGTAATATCGTAAAATTTTAATTGAATGAAGCCACTCATGTAAAAGTTATCAGAATTTCAAAAACTGTAAGGCAACGCTTTATTAAGGTTCACCATGATACTTAAACAGGATAGACATACAGGAAGTCGTAGAATACCAATGCATACACTTGAAATCATGATATAGATCAAAGAAAATAAATGTTTTGTTCGCAATGCCACTTCCGCCAGAAAGGTTATTACGATATTTCACCCTTCTTATTCACAGAGAGAGAGAGAGAGAGAGAGAGAGAGAGAGAGAGAGAGAGAGAGAGAGAGAGAGAGAGAGAGAGAGAGAGAGAGAGAGAGAGAGAGAGAGAGAGAGAGCATACTACTCTGGCTAGATAGTCTAATGCAATAATAATCTCACACACACACACACACACACACACACACACACACACACGCGTACTTTCGAGTACCTAATCGAATCTGCTATTTACGCTCGAAGCTTAGTCGGGGATCAGATCGGCATGGGCCAGGGTTTGGAGCTTTGCAACTTGAGGTGTGAAAGCGATGCCACAGTTCTGATTACTTCTCATTTTGCGTGTTCTCGTTAGCTTGAATCGTCAGATTCTGCATTTGCTAAAACATTAATTTAAAATATTGATTTTAGTTCACTTGACGGCAAGACCAAGCTAGCTTATGGTATGACCCAGTGTCGATTGTGCGTCCCTCAACAATTGCTGTTTTAGACTCTAAAAAAGAATCACCAAACTAACTTTGACAAAATTTGGTATAGAGTATCCGGATTGGAAGAATTTTACGATGTTTACAAAAAATAATGCATATCTATTATCAAATATGAACTAAATATATTGAAATATTTTATACCACCTTTTCCCCAAACACCGCGGAATAGAATCTCAGATCAAACCTGACAGAAAGCATCAGATGGTTTTCAATCTGAACAGTTGATGCTTCTCAACCATCAATTACGGCCGCTCTTAATATAAACGGAGAAAAAAAAACCAAACTTGAAATGACTTCTTCGAAACTGCTGAACAAAATTTGAGTGCTTAAAGAGCTTTAATATTTAATATTTGTACAAATGATGCAGATTTATTATCAAATATGGCTGCCGTATAATAATAAAAAAAAAATCTTTTCAACAACTTCTCCAATACCGCTGAGTAGAATTTGATAAAACTTGATTTAAAAAATAAATAATAAACATCTGGACACAAAGATATTTCTATCATGTTCCGCCATCAAAAATAGCCGTAATTACTAATATTATATACACCTCTAAATAACTCCAAACCGCTAAATAAAATTTTGATAAAATGTGACAGATCCCCGCTTGATATCGAGGGCTTTCAAAATATATACAACTGATGTTGATTCATCCATGAGATATGGCTTCCGCTACTAAAAACAGGAAATCTTTAAATGACTTTTTCAAAACTCACCCGGCACCGAGTGGCCGAGTGGTCTAAAGCGCTGACCGTTACGGATCACTGCCATCTCACCTCTGCGGGAGAGTCCAGACTCGGCTAACGTGGGTAAGTGAGAAAGCCTGTCAGTAGCTTCTTGTGGGTCGGTGGTTCTTCCCTGGGTTTTCCAGGGTTCTTCCTCCACCATTAATACTGGACGCTAGTATAGCCTATCTTGTGCTGAAAAATGGCTTCATACCCTACAACAACAACAAATCAAAACTTACCGAGCGTAATTTTTATATGCTTCGAAAAATGCGTACATGCGCGAAGACGTTTTTAAATTTACCCAATAGCTATCAGCCATTAAATACGTCCGCTATTACTAAAAATAAAAATGAACAAAAAAAAAATTAAAAAAATAAATTAAAAAAAAACAACCAACGGAACATTTCAAACATTGTTTAATCAAATTTGACCAAACAAGACAGAAAATTTTCAGCCATGACCACTTTTCAAGTATTTACATGATATAGATTCACCATCAAATAAAACTGCCACTGAATATATGTGTAAAAACTCTTTAATTTTTTTTTCTTCTAAAACTGCCGATATTAAATTGATAAATCCTATCTATAACGATCATGGAATAGAGACCTTTTAAATGTATAAATAAATCCTATCCAGCTTCAAGTATTGCTACTATTACTAAAAATATAACAAATTTAAAACGACTTCTAAAAAATGGATTAGCTGAATGTAACCAAATTGGCGTAACGCATTCTAGCATAGCAGAGAGTTTGCATTTTGCTTTACTGATCAATCTATATGTTCATATAAGGCGGCTGTTATTATAAACAAAAATCATTTAACGATGTCGTTATAAACGAAACGAAACAAAACAAATAAAGCAACGATCAATTCAATTTTACCAGATTTGACAGCATCTTGATATAAGAGTCTTTACATTTTATGGAAATGATACCAATCTACTATTTTGACAATATTGCCACAAACAGAAAGACATTTCAAAGATTTTTTCTTAGAAAAGCATACCTCATCATAATTTGACCAAACTTTACAGAATGTATTTTGGCATAAAAGGCTTTCAGATTTGTACAGATGATTAGTCCATCAATAAAAGTATGAAGAACACAAAAAAAGTATGACGCAAAGTTTATCTTAAACTGTTCCAGAGAATTTGAATAATTTTTACACAAAGCATCCCAGTGTGGGAGCCTTTCAATATGGGGCATGTACTGTTGATATGCCATAAAATATACATTAAGATCCAAGCCCCATAGAAACCATGAAACATATCTTTTCAAAACATATGCAATCAACGCAATTGAAGGAATTTGAACAGAAAGCATAAATCATCCCCATAACCATTGATGGTACTGATTGGCGTTTTAGAGGCTGCTATTACCTAAAAAATTAAACTCTGCAAAAATGCAGGTAATTTTGGCTGCACAAACGGCATACATTTTATACACTTGACGGTATTTCTCGCGGCTGTGGAGCTACCGTCGGCGGAAGGGTTTTTTTGGTGACATATTCATTGTATTTCAGGAGCAAATCCTACGTTTGCTGACTTGTAAAACTAAGTGGAACAACACAACACTCTGTCCTTTATCCATTTAGAATTTTGCGCTAGATGTGGCTGTTACCAATTACCATCAATATTTGTCTAAAGAGGACACACGTTTGTTCTGGAAAGATTTGTATGCAGCAAATTTGCACAAATCATAGTATTATGATATTTGACAATCTTGTTTTTTTCTGGGGTTTCATTAAGGATAAATGCACGTCAAGAACCATCCGAGGATATATTACTGAATTTCGATCAAAATCATGTAGCACTTGCATATCATCATCTTATGTTCTTTATGGGTCGTGGTCAAAACATCAATACTGGTTTACAAATATCACAATTGGATTTTACAACTTTATATCTAATTTATCACTTTTCACTTGAACATTTAGATTTGACCAGACAATCAGTAGTCGATATACATTTTCGAGTTTGTGTAACAATAGGAGTTATTGCTAATTACAGAGCATTTGTTGTTATACTTAGCGATAAATCAATGCTCCTTGAAGGTGCTGGTTAACGAATGAGAGACGTTGATGCCCCAGTAGAACATATGAAACACGTAATTAGATCATTTATGAATATTATAATGTCATATAACCACGTTAATGTTACCCTGACTCCTGGTCAGATCAAAAGACTGCAATCAGCATAAAACAATAACTGGGGAATAAAAAATATCGCTAAAGAAGGAACAGATAAGCGGTTAAAATAATTTGTCAGTGACCGAGCGTCAATTCAAAACTTCAATGAAGCCAACAAAAAATCAAATAAAGGCGTCAAACTTAATCTTTCTGCGAGTGCTATGAAGATACTTTTAAAACGGATGGTATATTTCACCTTCTCGCAGCTATACCAGTATTAATAGAAGCTGTAG
Organism: Potamilus streckersoni; assembly: GCA_016746295.1. Classification (NCBI taxonomy): domain Eukaryota; kingdom Metazoa; phylum Mollusca; class Bivalvia; order Unionida; family Unionidae; genus Potamilus; species Potamilus streckersoni. The sequence continues at coordinate 5,227,012 of JAEAOA010002353.1, read as the reverse complement.
CCCAAGCTATTGCAAAAACAGTTACATTATGGGCTGTTGGAATTGCTGCTGGAATGGAATTAAAGAAAGCAACCGGACAGGGAATAAAACTAACATCCAAATCAGAGAAGAGGTTTCAAATTACCAGGGACCCCACATGCATGGTCAGGAATGGGTCTAAGACCTCCCGGGATAGTTTACTAATATCGCCAATGTCAAATTTTGATTTACTCGATGCTGCCAAAAATATAAAAAAAAACTTCAAATGTGTTTCTATGCGAGATCAATTACAACACAAAAGTAAATACTAAAACAGGTATTATTAATCTCGATAGAAACTATGGCCCTGGCACGCATTAGGTCGCGTATGCAATTGATCCATGTGGAATTGTTTTAAAAATTTTAATTCATAAGAATTATCACCTCCAAATGAATTTTTAGACTATGCTAACAACATGCAAAGTACTCCAATCTGGTATTCAACGTTACCTACACAAACATTAACTGATCCACCAATATGTGGTCGTGAAGTACATAATGTACTTGATGCTATGTCAAAATCAACAAAACCATCGCATAAAGTCGTGCATGAATATACCACATTGTCACATTTAAACAGACATTGATAGATATAATGGTAGATATTTACGGAAGATCTGCTAGTGGTAAAGCACAGCAGCAAGGTGGTTTATCTACATATACACCCCTCGACCAACTTAGAAATGAGAGTAACGATTCATTAAATATTAAAAGTGTGGATCAAAATGAAGTCGCTGTTTTTCAGGATAAACAATGACGATTAAAGACAAGTAATGTACAACTGTCAGATATACTTGTATGAACTCTTACCGCAGTTGTTGATACTATTGTTACTTTCACCGATCAGGGAAAATACAAGATTCCGGTAAGTCAGTTAATGATTATGTTAAACAAGCTGGCGATCCATTCACGGGGAACATTATTATGAATAGAAATAAAATTACAGATCTTGGAAATCCAACTACAGGTAATGATGTTGCAATGAGGAAATACGTCGATGATCAAGAAACTAAGTACGGATTTACCAATGTTGGTGTATTGCATGCATTTCTCAACATGAAAAATAATGGCATTATTAATCTCAGAACACCAGAATCTGATTTTGATGCTGCAACGAAAAAATACGTCGATGATAAGGAAGTTCCAATAACAACTTCTTTAACAACGATCAGCGATGGAATGACCACTCTCAAAACTGATTTTACCAATCACATAGGCACGTTTTTAAAATTTCGCAGAAACATAAACAGAACTACTAACGAATTTTTCGGGTATCCACCAACTGTTCACATAAAACTCGCCGACATAAACACAAAACTCAACGATATTATCAGTGGAATTCTTGATATCGTTCAAAACTAGTCCGATTAAAATTCCTCACAATCAGATAAAAAAAATATCGCGTAAACAGTTTTATCTGACTCTGATACTTGGACACCAGAAAATAAAACTATCAAACACACCCCGGAGTTCGCTGGTGTATATAGGCTGGCCGTACTTAGCGGTGCAGAATTTAGAATATTTACTATATTTCCATCAACTGGTAATTTTGTTAGAACTGTATCTGTAATATTAAGTAAACATTCTGGGAAACATTTACACTAGAATCATCGGATAGAAGTATGGCCTCAGCTAATTACTGGTGATATCTGGAATTTGTAAATAAACTCATCATTTAATTGCTTAACGTCATAGTATAATGAATGAAATGACTACGTCATTTATCGTTTTTCAACGTTACAGATATAATCAAGCATGTGAATGTCTGACCCAACTAAAAATATCATCGACCA